>PVIA01008531.1:0-71149 GCA_004024845.1 Tonatia bakeri | reverse complement strand
CTCTGGCTTATATATTTCTTTCTTAAAAGTGTCTTTTTATTAGCAGATATTTTAAGTTTTAATTAAATTCAATTCATTACTCTTCTTCTTTCATGTTTAGTGATTTTTAATTCCTCTCTAAAAAAAACATTTGCAGGCATTAATGTCATAAAATATATTGCTACATTTTCTTCCAGAAGATTATAGTTATAGCTTTTCATTTAGGTCTAAGATACATATGAAATTAGTTTTGGGTACTGTGGTAGAAGTCAAGGTTTGGTTTGCTTCGAACAAGTTTTCAGTTGTTCTAAGTACAATTAAAAAAAAAACTTTTTTTATTGAATTGACTTGGGAACTTGATTAAATATTGATTGACCACAAATGTGTAATGTTCTATTTTAGGATTAATAGATTCTCTATTCTATTCTATTGATCTTTTAGCTCTGTTTTGTGCACCAACACCATTCTACCGCGATTACTATAGTTTTATGGTAATCCCTGAAGTCAGGTAGTGTAGGTCTTGAAACTGTTTATCTTCTCCAAACATTTTTTTTTTGGTTATTCTAGATTATTTACATTTCCACACAGATTTTAAAATAAATTGTCAGCCTTCGCTGGTGTGGCTCAGTGGATTGAGCGCCGGACTGTGAACCAAAGCATTGTTGGTTTGAGTCCTAGTCATAGCACATGCCTGGGTTGCAGGCCAGGTCCCCAGTAGGGAGTGTGCAAGAGACAACCACGCATTGATGTTTCTCTCCTTCTTTCTCCCTCCCTTCCAACTCTCTAAAAATAAAATAAATAAAAACCTTAAAAAATAAAATAAAATAAAATTTTAGCAATAAAACTACCTGGGATTTATTTTCAAATGCATAAATCTACCTATGTTTTAATAGGAACATACTAACAACAGTAAGTCTTCCAATCTATAAAAAGTGCATATCTCTCCATTTCTTTAGATATTATGGGACTTCTATCAACATTGTTTTGTATGTTTCATTGTAGATGACTTGCACTGTTGGAAAGTTTCCAACTGATTTATTCCTAGGAAGCTGGTCATTTTTTATATTATTGTAAATTGTTTTTTTTTTTAATTTCACTTTCAGACTGTTGGCTACTATTATATGGAACACAATTGTTTTTTATATTGATTTTGTTTAAACATAATTTTGTTGAATTGATAAATGTTCAAACAATTTAAAAGATCATTGGTTTTAATATTACCCTTATATTATTTTAATTCAATTTGTTCATTTAGAAACTTCTTTTTACAGAAATATTGTAAAATATATGTCATAAAAATAATTATTTGCGTAGAAATTCCGGACATTTCACAAACATTATACCAAGTATCCTTTGAAATGTATCTCTGAGCCAACAAGAATGTAAGGGAGGTTTAGGTTAGCCAATTTGTTCCACTTTGCCCAAGGATTTTCCAGATTCAAAACTGAAAGTTCCATACCTCAGGTGCTACTTTTCTTCCAGATAACTGGCAACACTAGTACATTAATTTTCTATTTCTGTATAACACATCACAACTGATACAACATTGAAAACTATAAACATATTTGTTTATTATAATAAATATGTCAAATATTATGTCTCAGTTTGCTTATGTCCAGAGGAAGGACTCCTGTACTGCAGTCAAGGTGTTATCTGGGCTACCTTGCATGTTCTCATACATTTTATACAATTTTATCAAATACATGAATAGAATCTTATGAAAACTCTAAATGCTGTTAATTTTAGGGTGATTATTTTTTACACCTGGTTTCCCGATTTCTTTCCTACTCTACAGTACCTTATGCACATCCCTCTAATCTTCTAGTATAATGCTGATTGGTTATTTTGATGGCTTCATAATACTTTATGGTGTGGTTGTACCTTTTATACTTTTGAAGGTCTTTCTGTTTTTCATCAAAATGACTACTACACCAGTGCAAATGTCCAGTTTGCTTATGTCCAGAGGATGGACTCCCATACTTCAGTCAAAGTGTTATCTGGGCTGCTTTTCAGGAGGCTCAGCTGAAGAAGAATCTGCCTCCCAACTTACTCTTGGCTGAATTCATTTCCTTGCTGTGAGAGCCTATCAGCAGATCCACGCCATGTGGCTCTCTCTACAGGTCCTTTCACAACCTGGCATCTCACTTTCTCTAAGAAACAGCCTATTTTGTGTATGCTGAAGGATGAAGTTATATTTATACCTGTATCTATATTTATCGTCCTATTTCCTTTGCAATATAATAAAGCCTAATCATGAGAGTTATCATTGTCTTTGACATATTTTGTTAGTCAGAAGCAAGTCATATGCCTCATTGTCACTCAAGCAAAGGATGTGGACATGACAGCCATGTCCTAGGGTGGATCTGTCTACGACAGTTCACCTTCCAATCCCCAATGATTCATGGGCCTCCTACAGGCAAAATACATTTACTTCTCTCCCAAGGCTCCTGAGTCTCATCTTGGTATACTGTCAGCTAAAAGTTCCCATATACCACCATTCAAATCCAGTCAAGGTATGGATTAGATTCCTATGCGTAGTTCCATTAAATGCAGCTACTAATGCTGTAGCTGTCTTCATCTGTGGATCTGTGTAAATAGAGACAGTCACTACCTTAAATGTTCCCCATATAATATAGTGGGACAAGCATAGAAAAAAGTTATATATTCCTGCTTAAGAAAGGAGGAAATAAAAAATACAAGTTGCTGGTTCGTGATGGTACTGTAAGCCAGCTCTTGAATCCTAGTTGGCTAGGTGCCTGTCTTCTGATTTTCCCAGAACTCTATGGCCAGAACTGATTCTTGACATTTTAGCTGTGTTCACATTCTCATGCTAATTCTGTATGCTCCTCTTAAGTACTTACGTAAAGTGGTTTTGTTATTGTCAGTAGTTTTGCTTTTTACATTGTTTCATCTTGTCATTTTTAACATATCACTAGAAGTTCTTCAGAATAAGTAGTATAAGGCTAGAAAGCCTTTCTTAGAAAATATTAAAAAGAAAATTATAACATTCTAGTCATGTTGGCTAACTTCTTGGCCAACTGGGACAAATTGACTTAGATCTTATTGGCAAAAAAATTAAATAAAAACCTCCAAATCATTACATAGCTTGACCTTATGAAATAAAATGTAAAAGTTAACATTAAATTTACATTTTATTGATTTTTCAAAAAATATTGTATATTACATATAAAATAATATATAGAACAATATATATGACCCTGTGTATAAACACAAGGCGAGATATCTTCAAGTATATGCAAATACATTAGCATTTTATTGATTCTTCATAAAATAATGGAATATATAGTCATATACTACATAATATAGACAATATTACAAATTACTAAAAATATATCATTTTATATACATAAAGTCTAAATACTATCTAAAAGTCTGAAGTCTATCAACACATTATGCTAAGTTTATATATATTCTAACTTTTATAGATTCAACTTATTATTTTCTAAAACTTAAATTTCTGGGTTCTTAAAATATAGATTATGAATATTATAAAGAGACTGTGTTCTTGCCTTGATATTCTAAGTGATGGAGTAAGCAGTAGACACTAAGTGTGAAACACACCCTGTCAGATAGTCAATTTTCTTCTCATAGCCAAGGCAGTACTCTAGGGTTTGTGGGAGCATGAGAGAGAAATAGCCAACACTTCTGTGTTGGAAATGAAACGCATTATGCTAAAGAAACAAATACTAAGTATAATCCTTTGGTGAAGCCTACTCACCAGCTCCACCAATATCCTTATTTGGATTTCTAACATCTGTTTTTCCATGGGAAATGATTTGTGATACCTAAATAAATAACTTACTGAACACATTCAAAAACTAATTTTATTTATACATTGAAGTTTTCCAATAAATGTATATAGCTCTTCCCCTCAAAAAAAAATCAAACAACATTGTAGCTGAATGGATAAGATACTTAAAATAGTAATGAACAATAAATTCAGAATGTAATCAGAGGCAAGTTAGTGATCTATATAGTGAGTGTCCTATAGTCTAGAAGAGTGAAAATACTGTACTTGAGAGAGAGCAGGCTTCACAGAAGTGAGACTGAACACTCTTTAAATATGGGTAAGAATACTGAGAAAGAAGAGACTCCAGCAAAGCACAGAGGTGAAGATATAGAAATCTATAAACCTCTCTTAAAGCTAACTCTGAAATTATTGTATTCAAGATTTATTAATAAAACTGAAATGGTGAAGTTAAGAGTATTATTTATTAACAGGTCTTTATTCCTTTCTTTTTCACTTGCCCTTTGTTGCAGATTTGAAGCACACAATTTAAAGAAAGCCCAAATCCTACTGTTGCAGGCTGCAGAATCCAGGAAGATCTTTAAGTGAGTAACAGAAAGTAGTTTTAAAACTTTCTATTTTCAACCTCTGGTCAAGATGGCAGCATAGGTAAATGCAGTACTTGCATTCTCCTACAATCACATCAAAATTACTGAACAATAGAACAACCAGCATTCAAAACTACTTGAAACCTAACTAAATGGAAATCCTATAAGTTGGGATTTAAAGAAGAAGCCACATCTAGACTTATAAGAAGGCTAGAGATTCAGAGAATGGGTTGGTCTTACATCTACGTACAGTGGATAAAAATAAGGAGGAATATCTAAGCTCCAAAGGTGTTCTTTGATGAGCAAGGAGTCACAGCCCCATACAAAGCCCCCTATCCCAGAGTTCAGGTGCCAGGAAGAGAAGTTCCTGTAACTTCTGGCTGTAAAAACCAGTGTTGATTGTAGATGAGTGAGACTGAGAGATGCTGGAATCCAGGCAGTTCCTCTTAAAGGGCCCACACATGTACTTATTCTGACTCCCTTCCTCTGAGCTCCAGTGCTGGGACAGCATCTGAAAAAGTGCAAGGGACATATGGGGAAAAACTGAAATGTCTGGCATTAGGGTGAGAGTTCAGGAGGCAGTTTTCTGCCAGATAACAGTGCTGGCAGAAGCTATTGTTCCTTTTCTAAGCCCCTGCCCAACAAAGCTGGTAGGTGAGCTCCATATCTAAGTCTCTATCAACTTGGCTCACACTTTTCACCCCACTTTGGTGAGAGCCCATCCAAGCTGTTTCCAGTGGCTTTTCATATGCATAGACTGTTTTGGCTTATACTTCAGACCTTCCTAAAATCTCTCAAACAAACAGCAGCTAGAGTCAGTGTGCCCCATACCCCTTACTAAGTGCCCTCACGCCTGGCACCAGCAGAAGTCAAACTTGGTTCACAGCTTGGTCTTGCCTAGGTCCAGCACAAGTAGCAGCCATCTTCAGATTGCTTTGTAGCTTATGCTGGATGTCCCCAGGCAGAACATAGGCAGTGACTGACTGGCTGACCTTGACCTGCACCTCCAGGAATCCCCAAAGCCAGAAACTCAAGTAAACAGTTATAGACCATAATAAACACCACTTAGCCATCTCTTCAAATGACCCACTCAAGGTGTGGACTCATCAGGTACTAGACTCCTGCTGAGATAAGTCTTATTCTGTAGGGTTGGCCTTGTATAGCTGATCCTGCAGGTTGGAGTTCATTAGTAGGTGACTGCAAGCACTCCATGCAGTTGATTGGCCTAGGGGTAAACCTTTTGCATTGATGTACCAACAATCAAGGCTCAACTATGACAGGAAGGTGTACATAGCCTGCACCAAAGAGGGAAATTGAAGTGCCAAGCTTGGATGATCAGGGAGGCTGTGCCACTGGCCTCTACAGAGCACCTACTACATAAAGCCTTTCTACCAAGCAACTCTAATTAATTCATAGAAACCAGCACAGGAAGGCTGCCAAATGAGGACACAAAGAAACACATTCCAAATTAAAGAACAGGACTCTAGAAAAAGAACAAAACAAAATGAAGACTAACAATCTACTAGATGAAGAGTTCAAAACACTGGTTATAAAGATGATCAATGAACTTAGTGAGAACTTCAACAAAAATAAAAAAGGACATGGAAACTATAACAAATAACCAATCAGAAATGAAGGATATACTACCTGAAGTTAAGAATAATTTACATGGAATCAACAGTAGGATAGATGAAGCTGAGAAACAAATCATCAATTTGGAATATAAGGAAGAAAAAACATACAATCAGAACAACCAAACAACAACAACAGAATCCAGAAAATATAAGACAGTGTAAGGAGCCTCTGGAGCATCTTCAAGCATACCAACATTTGCATAATAAGGGTGCCAGAAGGAGAGGAAAGAGAGTAAGAACTTGCAAACCTATTTGAAAAACTAATGACAGCAAACTTGCATAATCTTGTGAAGGAAAAACACATACAAGTCTAAGAAGTGGAGAATGTTGCCAACAAATGAACTGAAAGAGACCTGCACTGAGACACATCATAATTAAAATGGCAAAGAGAAGAATTTAAAAGCAGCAAGAGAAAAAGAGTTACTAACAAGGGAGTTCCCATAAGACTATCTGCTGATTTCTCAACTGAAAATTTGCATGCCAGAAGGGATTGGCAAGAAATACTTAAACTGATAAAAAACAAGCGCATAAAACCAAGATTACTCTACACAGCAAAGCTATCCTTTAGAATTGAGGGACATATAACAAGCTTCCCAGACAAGAAAATAAAAAGACTCCATCATCACCAAACCAGTATTACATGAAATATTAGAGGGCCTTTTTTAAGAAAAGGAAGAAAAAATAAAGATAAAAAGTGAACAATAAAATAACACTAAATACATATCTCTCAATAACATAATCTAAAAAAACAAATAAACAAGCAGAACAAAAACAGAATCATAGATAACAGAAAACAATGGTTGCTGGATGGTATGTATGGGGATGTGGGGATTGGTGAAAAAGGTGAAAAGATTAAGTACAGAATAGTCACAGAGATGTAAAGTATAGCATAAGGAATATAAATCAATAATATTTAATAACTATAGTGTAATAAGTATTGTGCCAGATGGATACAAGATTTATATACTAAGTGATCATGGGATGATCTCTTAGTAAATATATAATGTGTAATCACTGGATTGTACACCTGAAACTAATATAATAATGCATGTCAACTATAATTGAAAATAATAAAAATGATTTAAATAAAGAAACACAAAACAAAAACAAAAAACTTTTATCTTCTCCTATGTCAGTCCTAGCCTATGCAGAATACACAAAACCGCATCTTAAATAACCCAAGCAGATTAGTGGAAAACTCTCAAGTTGAATAGATCAAACATCAAGGTCAAGGTGGAAAGTCAAACAGTTGACTGTGGCCTGTGACCACCTTCTATTAAATTCAGTAAAGCATAGCTATAGAAATTTAAAAGAATCATTATGACTAAAAATACAGATGTTTAATATAATATCATAAACTTTTAGGGCTTTGGTGACCCTGAGATGATATTTTTGGAAACCCTCATTTAACAAAATAGAAAATACAGAAAAAAAGGTGAATTTACCTTAAATTAAGTAGCTTGTGAGTTATTTGGATTCCAGGTTTTTAAAATCTGTTTTCAATTAGGTCCTGGAAGATTTTGTACATGCCATAATTTACAAAAAGATTTGGAATCTATAAGAGCTACTAATGTGGCCAGATTCTACCTGGTCAATAGTATTATCAGCAAGTGTGAAAAAACTACTTAGAATAAGAATGTTAGATACACAATAAGTTCAGTAGTCTTCCCAGATAGTCTTTTTTTCCACAGAAATATACATTGCTCAGATAGCCAATGAATTTCAAGGACATAGAGCCATTCTTTTTTTTTTTTAACTTTAGCATTTAGAGCACTCTAATAAATGCTTTATAATTCTCAAATCACTTAACATATAATACCTTATTTCATCCTCTAAGTGATATTTTGAGGTGGATAGTACAACTGTTAGGCCCATTTTATAAGTGAAGATGCAGACTCAAAGAGACAGGGTCCTGGATAGAGGTAATTGGCATAATGAGACTACCCAGAACAGAGGTTTTGATTCCAAATTTTGGGCTCTTTAAACTGTGTTATATGGTTGTAATGGTTAAGTTTTAGTCAGAATCTTCTATGAGAAAGACACCTTTCTTGTACCCCTCCTCCTCACAACATTGTACATAGTTGTATATGAGTGAAGAAACAGGCTATTGATCTAAACCACCAAGCCTAGAGATTCATTCTTAAGTCATCTAAATTTTAAATGGAACCTTTTCTGTTGTGAGCCAAAATCTAAATGGTTATCACTAATTGGGTATAGGAATTTTTTTGTGTTACAATAAGTGGAAAGTGAAATTTGAAAAACAGGTTAATCTATCTACTATCTATCATCTATCTATCTATCTATCTATCTATCTATCTATCTATCATCTTTCTGTAAATAACAGAATTATAATCTTACCTGTGACCTGTGCCAAGTATTAGGCTTTGGGATATAGACGGGCTTCAGTTTTCTCATTTGAAAAGTTAAATAACAATATTATTTATCTCATAGATGTGAGTTGTGGGTGGAATAAAATGATTCATGGAAAAGGCTTAGTACAGCACCTGGCACATGGTAAGCATTTAATAAATTATAGCTAATTTCATTAGAGATCATATATGATTTAGCTATAATTTGGGGTAATATCTAATTAAAATAGGGCATATGAGAGAGAACATCAGCATACATACATTCTACTTCTAATTGAAAACTTAAAAAATACAAAAATTGGAAAATGTAGATAGTGTGCTTTCCTCTACCACTCATCAAACTGAATTAAACATAACTTTTTTTATTGTTGTTCAAGTACAGTTACATCCATTTTCATGCCACCATCCCCCGCATCCCCCCACCCCTGCCTCCCACCCTCTAACCCACTCCCTTTGGCTTTATCCATGTGTCCTTTTTACATGTTCCTTGATGGCCCTTCCTCTATTATCCCCTGTTATCCCTCTCCCCTCTCCTCTCCGGCCACTGTCAGTTTGTACTTTATTTCAATGTCTCTGGTTGTATTTTGCTTGCTTGTTTGTTTTGTTGATTAAGTTCCACATTTAGGAGAAATCATATGGTATTTCTCTTTCACTGTTCAATATACTTTTTGTTAACAAAAAGCTGAAGATATTTTATTTTCATTTATTTACTAAGAGTTAAGAATAGGAGAGAAACCCACTAATTCTGATTTACATGAATACTAATATTTAATCTCTTTTTCAAAATTTAAGAGAAAAAACTTGCAATTAAAGACTGATAGAGCCACACATTTAGGTAATATTTCCTTTAAAAACTTAGATTAAAAAATGGCATGGGACCTAAGTTACACCTGTTGTGAAATCCAGTGGGTCACATCAGTCTTGAATTAATTTTTAACTAAAAAAAATGGGCTTTATAGTTTTTCTATTCAACTATATAGTTTTCTTTCACCTAATTTTAATATCATTCTCTATGCCATTTTCAGTATTATTCCAGTTCTTTAAACGACAGTCCTTTGTTTGATCTGGGGTCTTATTATGTACGTTTTCAGTGGACTGAGTGTCCCCTTGAGATTACATGTCTTCACTGGTCCCATTGACCTAATTTTAATATCACTTTCCTTCAGTTCTTTTCTTTCTCCTCCAGCTCTCTATCTTGTACACTGCCTCAACTTTTGCTTCTGTGCTTGTATGACTTTCTCTTTTTTTTTTGCTTTAAAAAAAAAAACTTTCTTTGACCCTGAATACAAGATCTATGCCTTTATTCCCCCCTGATCTATCCTGGTTTGTTCTCCTTCCTGATCTGCTTTACCTCTATTTTCTACTTCACCATCATTTGTTGTTCCATCATCTACTTAATATTTGATCAGAAGTTTAGCTTATGTGTGTACTTAGTGAACAAATTACCTTTCTTAGTTATCACAAGCCCTTTCTTTTACTTTCTGCATGTTCTTCCTTTTTCTCTCTGTTAACTTTTCTTACCTATTTGTTATCTCCTTTTTGTTTTTCTTCCTTTTGCTTTTTAAATCACATGTTATGCCCTGGCTGGTGTAGCTCAGTGGATTGAGCGCGGGCTGGGAACCAGGCATTGCAGGTTCGATTCCCAGTCAGGGCACATGCCTAGGTTGCAGGCCATGTCCCCCAGCAACCTCACACTGATGTCTCTCTCTCTCTCTCTCTCCCTCCCTTCCCTCTCTTAAATAAATAAATAAATAAATAAAAATAAATCACATGTTATGATCAGACCCTGCAGTTCCTTTTCTTTCATTAAAAATACTTCTTTCCTACAATATATTTAATTTTTCTCATAAAATGATCATCTGTCCAGATTGCATATCTCCTATTATCAAAAAGTCTCCATGAATTTAAAACTTTCATTTTGTCTTAATTGGGCAAACTTTACATGTTGAGGTTATGGACCTATGCAATTTTCTATCTTATTTTAACTGTTCAGCTAATTTCAACATCCCCATAGATTCTTCTAGTTTGCTCCAAGACCCCAAACCCTAATTTTTCAATCTGTTTTAGTACATTGATTTTATTTGTTAGAATATGACTTATTAATTAAAAAAATTTCCCCTGTTGAACCAGCTCCTCAAAGAGGACTGATGGTTTTGATACATCAAACAAATATGGCTTCATCTATTGTAATTCTAAATGATACTTTTCCAAGTAAGCTCTATAAATATGTTCAGCAATCTCTCTCAGCCAACTTTCATAAGATGAGGACTCATACATTTTTGTAGATTATCACTTATTGCCTCTGTGAACGCATTGCTTTTTTTTTTTTCTTTGTTCACCTGACTTTCTTTTCTTTAGTTATAGATGTCTGGTTGACAGGTCTGACATCTGTGCTCCAGCTCACACTTCTAGGAAAGAGAGAATCAGCACCCTGAATTCCACTTAATTTCCCTAGCCACCACATTGGCGTCTTTCAAACTACAGAAGTTGCCACTCAAATGTAGGGCTTCATCACCAGATATCTATCTAAACTATAGTAATTCAATTGAGTGAACACTTGAATTAAATGACTTGAGTTTCTGTCTTCTCCATCGCACACTGCAACTTGCTTCTAAAGGACTTCTTTTCAATGTATAGCTACTCAAAAATGTGCCATGGTCAATAGTCATCAGCAATGGTAAATCTAACATACTCCATAACTGAATTATAATAACACTTTGTGATGGACACAAACTAATTAGTCCCCCATGAGTTATGTCCTTATACAAGCCCCTTCCCTTCAGTGCTGGTAGAACCTGTAACTTTCCTCAAACTAATAGAATAGAATACCTATGGTGAAATATCCTTCAAGATAAAAAAAAAGTTTAAAAGAGGAAGTCTTTTCAATAGTTCCAAGTATCTTGTTTTGTTTTGTTTTTTAAAGATTTTATTTATTTATTTATTTTTAGAGAGGGAAGGGAGGGAGAAAGAGAGACAGAGAAACATCAATGTGCAGTTGCTGGGGGCCGTGGCCTGCAACCCAGGCATGTGCCCTGACTGGGAATCAAACCTGCGATACTTTGGTTCACAGCCCGCGCTCAATCCACTGAGCTACGCCAGCCAGGGCTAGTTCCAACTATCTTAAAAGTAAGAAACAGACTTGTGGTTGTCTAAATCTGAAGGCTTGCAAGGAATGAGAATAGCTGTTAATGGACACCGGGTGTCTTTTGGGTGTGATAAAAATATCCAAAATTAATTAGTGGTGATAGTTGAACAATTGTGACTATTAAAAAATGATTTCTATACTTTAAATATTTAAATTATATGGTATGTGATTAACATCTTAATGCAGTTGTTATACAAAAATAAAAAAATTGGCATTTATAAAACCTTCTTTTATATATATAGATATTTTGAATTTCAGGAATAAAGCTGTTTGGAGTTTAAAAAAAAAGAATATATTGAAGCCCAGAATATAGAGTTACAAGTTTTGCATATAATAGTCAATTCATAACAATGGAATGAGACATAAATTCTATTAATCTTACATGTCTAACTTATAAGAGCTCTCATTCAAAACTATTATATATAGAACAAAACCAAGGAGCCAAACCTCTTACTTTTAGATAGATAAGGAAATGAGGTAAAATCTAAGTATTCCTAAGCATTACATTTTTAAAAGGAAATAACAATATTCTCTTTTTCCATCTTTTATCTTTATGTTCTGAAGTATCTGCCTCATTAAAAGAAAAATATATTCAGAACAGCGTTTTAAGAAAGTGTGTGCAGGGAAGTGCTACTTAATTTGGTAGAACTTAAAGTAACTTTTATTTCCAAATTTAAGTTTGTATTTGATGTTAGTCTGTTTTTGCAAAGTTTTCTATGCCTTTATTTATTATAGTGTTATGAACTAATTACATCACAGGCAAAGATCTTTGCCACAAATGGGCTGATCATCCTTGGGGAGTGGGTGTCAAAGTATGCAATATAATGACTAAGTTATAAAAGCTACATAGCATTTAGGACTACAGTTCATGCTGCAAACTGGCATGTATATTTTATCAGGATTATATGTATATAAAGTTAGTTAATATGCTGGAATAATTAACTAAATAAGAAGAATTTCTTCCATGACATTATTTGAGGTAACATTTGTATCTGATTATGGAATTATCTATTTTACCACAGCATGGTAAAAGCTAAGTTCAATTTTATCATTCATGAGAACTAATTTTATTTTAAATTACCACTAGTTCTTTTTAGCAAAAGAAAATTGGATTCTTTAAACAAGATATTATGTGGAAATGAGTCTTCCTATAGGAAGCAGAGAGGTCATGACAGCGCATCTACAAACTTGTCTAATTTATGTAAAAGAAATATAATGCCACCCTCTAAATTTTTTTTGGTATAAGAATATATTGACTCAATCACTGCTGACTGGATTGAATTTGGGAGAATGCAGCTGCTTGGAAAGAAGGGAAAATTGCATCTAGTGAAGTTATTAGATTCATGTAGACCCAAATAGAAAATTCTCATTTCTCCATGTCAGTGCTCGACCTCACTTACTTCGTAGGTAGGAGCAGGATGTGATTAGCAGTAGATTTATCAGTACCGTTTCTATTCAAGGGCTTAAAATAATGATGAGACTCAGTTGCCATATGATCTAAACCTCAGTAAGGACAAAATCTAATATGAATTATTAAAATAAGAATTAGCTCAATGAAGATATTCTAATTGTAATACTAGCTCAATAGCAAGATGATATTTTGAAAGCTACCGTAGTCCTCTGTTATCTGTATGGTATAGACCCACAGCAGGTGCTTGAATCTGCACATAATACCAAACTCTATACTCTGTTTAATTTATGTCAGGCATAGTAAGATATTAACAATAATAACTAATAACAAAATAGAAAAATAATATCCATATGCTATATTAAAAGTTATGTTAGCCCAGGCTGGTGTAGCTCATTGAATTGAGTGCTGACCTACAAAGCAAAGGGTTGCCTGTTTGATTTCCAGTCAGGACATAAGCCTGAGTAGTGGGCCAGGTTCCCAGTAGGGGGTGCACAAGAGGCAACCACACCTTGATAGTTCTCTCCTTCTCTTCCTCTTTCCCTTCCTCTTTAAAAATAAATAAATAAAATTTTTTAAAAAATTATGTGAATGTGCCATTATTAAGTAAAATAAGGGTTACTTGAACACAAGCTCAGCAATACTATAACAGTCAGTCAGGTAGGTAAGTTCCCAATAGATGAGTAGCACAAACAGCATGGAAATAGTAGACTAAAAATGATTCACAACAGGGGGCAGGAGTCGATGGTGCTGAATTTCATCACATTATTCATAATGGCAGGAAATTTAAAACATAGATTGCTTATTTCTGGATTTTTTCATTTAATATTTTCAGATGATGGCTACCTGTGAGTAACTGAAACCACAGAAAGCAAAACCAAGAGTAAGGGGCAACTACTATATAGCTAGAGTTAGACAAACAAGCATGTAGCATCCATAGAGACTTTAAAGGGCTGTCCTGATACTGCATTTCAAAAACTCAGAGAAGCATTCGCAGAATTAGTTTAAAGGGAGTTTCCTGTTTGTTTTGATTTTCTTTGTTTTTATTTTTCTTTCTTTTTTTAATATTTTTATAATAACCCATAGATCATACAGGGAATATTTTCAGGTTATCATATAATGTCAGTTGCAAGGATATGTGCTTTACTAATGAAGTTTGATAAAAAAATTTTTCGAGCAAATTGTACATGACAATATTAGTCTAGTTAAAGCTTTATCTAATAGGAAAAAATGACATGCTGCAAGCATTTTCCATCTAGTTTCATTAACTCTGGTGTTATGGTCCACATTACCAACATTGCTAGCTCAACTGTTATGGTTTTATGTGTTAAAGTCTTCAACTGCTTTCAGATAATCTGCCATGTCTCCCTCAATAAATATGCATGAAGAGGAGAAGAAAGACTTGGAGACCTCACATAATTCAGAAAGACACATGCTTAAGAGTGGCAGCCAATTTTTCCTTCTAATATTCTAGACTCCATAAATTTGGCACACATTATTTAAATGTGTAGTATTTTTAAAATAGAAAATTTCATTTGAAATATAGGTAGTATTCTTTTAACATTATAGTTTATATTGTTTAAATACAACATTAAGTAGCTAAAATTACTATGTTGTATGAGGCATATAGTGTTAATCCTCTTTTAATTATTTTGGAAAAAGTTTGTTTTGATAATATTGAAAAAGTCGAGTGATTCATTAAGATGGCAACATGGGCTTTTCTAGACTTCAGTCCCCCTCACAAGAAGACCAGCTAGTATCCATCCATAGACAAGACACCACTGTGAAAGTCCTAGAACTTAGGGGTGAGGCTAAAGTCCCATCCTGGACCATAAAGACTGAGAAGGACCTGATTAGTAGAGTAAGAGGGCAGTTTCACTTTGACTGCATTACCTCTCCCCCATGCTTTTCCCATTCTGTGGGAAAAGGCCAAGGCACATCCAGGTGTCATCTTCCAAAGATCATGAAAGGGCATCTGTGAGGATTCACCACTAGGGATCAGATAGGGAGAAAGAAAGGGGTGTGGATCTTATAGCAACTAGGGCTTATACCTTGGCAGATCACATCATTGCTTACAATAAGGGCAAAGCAAAGATCTCAGCCAGTGGCTTCGTCTAAGTGTAGAGTTGAGCTAGTTGCCCCACTTGGCCAGGGAACTCAGTTGGCAGTTTTGTATGATTTGAGTTTCTAACCAAAAGGCTCTAACTGACTATGAAATTCACTCTATGGCCCCGCAGATCAGGGAAGTAAGTTCAAATCTCCACCTAATAGCTAAGCACATTTTACAGCCCACCAGGTTTGGAGGGCAAATTTGCAGCCCCACCCAACTGGTGAACATAGTCTCAAGTCTCACCCTACCAAGAAGCCTAGTCAGAGAATTCAGGCAGGCCTGGAGCCCATCATAGAGACCTGCAAGGAATGGGAGCCAAGCCAGCAGCCTTCCCCAACTGTTGAGCATAGTTCCTAGTACCGAGTAGCCAGGAGGCCTGAACAGTGACCTTGGGCAGCCTGTGAACTTACCTTATGCCCAGTCTACAACTCCACCCAGCAGCAGACCCTAGCCTATGGCTCTGCTTAATTGATGTACACAGACGGTGGCTTTGCCTGAACTAAGAGTACGACTGGTGTCCCTGTTAAGTCATGGTACATAGACTATACCCTCAACCTATTTAGGAGCACAGACAATAACTCTGTTGTCCTTGAAACAAAGTCTGCAGCCCCAACTAACTTCAGGATACAGCTGAGAATCTTTCCAATGAGAGAGCTCAGAAAGTAACCTGAACGATAGGGGAAAATAATCAACAGGCTACTCAATTGTGAAGCCCAGCTTGTGACCCTGTCCAGTTCTGCAGCATAGCCCATGGCACCCTCTGATTGGAGAGTAGATCCTGAGGCCCCACCTGACTGGGAGCAATTGTGGACCCAGCCTGTAGCACTGTGAAATTGCAGAGTCTAACTAGTAATGACACCCTGCGAGAGAAGACAACCTGTGACTCCACAGAGCCCATCTAGTGGCCCTACCTGATAGCAGAGCAGAGTCAGCAGCCCTACCTTACCAGGAAGCCCACACAGCAACCCCACTTGAATGCAGAGCCCAACCAGCAAGCCACCCAATTGTGGATCTCAGCCAGTGACCCTCCTCCCCACTCCGCTCCAATCTCAGAGCATGGGCAGTGGCCTTGCCCAACTAAGGACCTTGGTAGTAAGCCCAGCCTGCCGGAAGGCAATACCAGCAGACCCATCCAGTTCCCCAAGCTGAGCAGACTGGTAAAGGTCTTTCTCTGCTAAAGCAGACCCGTAAAGTCTGGAACAGGAGACCGCTAACTCAAATGTAGTTGTCAATACAAGGAGACAAGAAGCACAAAGAACTGGATAAACATGACTCAACCAAATGAAACTAATAAAGTTCTAATAACTGGCCTCAAAGAAATGGAAAACTATGAACTGGCTGTCAAGGAATTCAGAATAATCCTTTTAAAGGATGTCAGTAAATACAAAAACACATAGACAGACAACTAAATACTATTTAAAAAACAATTCATAAACCAAACCAGTTCAACCTAAATATAGAAACCATCAAAAAACTAAAAAGGAGGGAAGACTCCCAAGGCCAGTGTGACCTTAATAATGCAGTGGCAATTAAATAAAAGAAATAAGAAAAAAATATTTCATAGAACTCTGTTAGTATCTGAGGCTATTTTGATGTGTTTATTTATTTGTGATGCGATATAGTTTTGACTGATTGTCTCTCTCACATTATTTTCTGGGCAGCTTCAATGTAAATAAAAGGCCAACAGATGACATTACCATCATATGCATAATAAGGACATTTAGGTCAACAACAGAGGGCACAGATCATGGTGGTCCCATAAGATTATAATGGAGCTCAGAGTTCCTTCACAGCCCTTCATAAGATCTTAGCCTGGTAAATGAACAAGGTGGGGCTAAAGTAGGTTTACAGTTGTGAGTATGTGAAACACAGATTTTATTATTGTATTATTTATTATTTATTATTTTTATTATATTATTTTCCATCCAAACAACTGTAAACCTATGTTCGTCTCACCCTATCCTACTGTGTTGTGCCGTCTCATTTATTGATAGTAATGCTATTGGGTAGAAAGACCAGAGGGTTGTCACCTGGGCTTTTCAGAAAGCTTCCCACACATATTGCCCCTTTCTAAACCATTGTTCCAGCGGAACTGAACCTTGTGGTTCTTATTACAATTGCTGGACACCCTTCAGCATGGGCCTGGGGTGCAGCTTTTATAGGTGAAAAGGATGGGGGCCTTGGGATTCACAGGCTCATTCTTTATTAGTGAATTTAAAACATAAGAGTGTAAATTTAAAGGTGGGAAGAGGAACAAAAAGACAAAGAGCCCAAATGGATATTACAGAAATCAATTAAGATCTAAAACAATAGAGCCTCAGTGCAGGGAGGCGGCCTGGCTCTGTATCTGTCTAGTCTTTCAGCTGACAGTGTGAGCTAGCCTCAGCTGAAGCTGGACACCTCTTTGAAATGGGTGCCTGATAAAGTGGGTGCCTGCATGATCTAAGCTTGAGTGAGGCTCTTGCTTTACAAAAAGAAAAACCATCTGTCACTGCTTACACCACGATTACCTATTTATGGTGACGCTGGGGTAAAACAGCACACTGTGCTGTCAGTGGCATACAAGTTTGGCACATACAATTGCAGTAGTAGACTATGCCATCTAAGCTTGTGTATGTGAACTCTATGATGGTCACACAAGGAAGAAATTGTCTAAGGAAGCATTTCTCAGAACATGTCCCCTCAGTTAAGCCATATGTGGCTGTATCGCTCTTTCTTAAGATTTCTTATAGGACTTCACCAAATTTTGACACTGAATATATGTACTATTTTCAAAGTTAATATTTTATAAATGAACTTTTTGCATTTTTAGCTTATTAATTTAAAAACATAATAGCAATAAAATTCAATTGACACATCATGAACAGAGACGATCTTATAATCTTTTGGTGACAAATGTAAAAATGTGGCATTTGACTGCAAGTGTTATTTTCTCATCTTACAAAGGAACTTACATATATAAACATGCATATGTAGTTTTTTGTTTTAATTTTTACTATATTGTCATCATATATCACATACTATTTTAAATACATTTCATACAAATTTTTATGAATTGCTTTATGCATTGAGTGCTAGTGTTACCTGAGATATTCTATATTTATTCATTCTTTTCCTGTTTTACATGATATATTTTGGTATATATTTATGTGAAATATTTTATAAAATATATTTTACATGATGAATACAAATAATTTTTGTTATTCTTTTATTGATGAACAAGCATAGGTATGTGTGTTTCTTAACTTCTAGTCCTTTTATTTCTGAAGGATATTTATTAAAAACCTGTATTTTTGAATTTTAAAAATTTTGTATTTTTTATATCAGTAGATATTGTCCCATTGGTTCACCTCCCCACCCCCAACTATAGTAAATGACACTCTCATTGGCAATAAAATATTATTGATTATTTGTAACCCTGGATATTATAATTACATTAATTTAGGCCATTTATCTGATTAATAGTGATGAGCAATATGATATAATTTATATTATATATATACATTTGTTACTGGGAACTATTAGCCCTTTCCATAACAAAGCTTTCATAATTATAATTTTAAGAAACTGTAACTTTGTAATTTCAAGTGGAACTTTTTTTATTGTTGTTTTATTATAGTTGTTCTTCCAATTTCCCCCCCCCCCATTGCTCTCCCCTACCCTGTCCACTCTCCTTTTTCCACAGTTAATCCCCATGTTGTCCATGTCAATGGGTCCTTTATACATGTTCCTGGACTAGACCCTTCCCCTTCTTTCCCGCATTATCCCTTTCCCCCCTTCCCTCTGGTCACTGTCAGTCTGTTCCTTGTTTCCCTGCCTATGGTTCTATTTCACTGATTTGTTTGTTTTGTTCAGTAGGTTGCACTTATAGATGACATCATAAGTATTTGTCTTTTGCTGCCTGGCTTATTTAACTTAGCATAATATTCTCCAGTTCCATCTATGCTGTCGCAAATGGTAAGAGTCCCTTCTTTCTTTTTGTTGTGTAGTATCCCAATATGTTTGATCCACTCATTTACTGATGGGCATTTAGGTTGTTTCTGGCACTAAACTATTGTTAATAATGCTGCTATGAACATTGGGATGCATAGGTTCTTTTGAATTGGTGTTTCAGGATTCTTGGAGTAAAATCCCAGGAGTGGGATTACTGGATTAAAAGGCAATTCCATTTTTAGATTTCCAAGGAAATTCCATACTGTTTCCACAGTGGCTGCACTAGTCTGCATTCCCACCAACAGTGCACTAGGGTTCCCTTTTCTCCACACCCTCTCCAGCACTTGTTGATTTGTTAATTATGGCCATTCTGACCCATGTGAGGTGATGTTTTAACCTGAGGTTTTAATTTGCATCTCTCTGATGGCTAGTGATATCAAGCATTCTTTCATATTTCTTTGGGCCCTCTGTATGTCAAGTGGAACATCCTTTTTATAAAAAGTTTAAGTGTCAGAGTTTGTCTGAAGAAATCAAATTCCAAAATAATTCCCAATTTACTTTAATACATTCAATTAAGTTTATCTGCACATTTAAATACAGTATTTTAAAGAAAGTTATATTTAACCCCATAATATAATTATAGTCAATAAAAAATGATAAGAAGGGTACTTTCTGAGACTGTGACAATCACTAATTTTTCAGATGCGAATGCATTCCTCTGACATCCTTGTGTGTGGAAAAGTTGATGATATTGCATCAGCTCACTCTGGCTGTTATACTTGTCTGTGGCTAGTTCCTAGGCCAATGTAATTCTCCAAATTAGTTTAAAATTGAGTAAATGTGAGTGAAATATAAAGTTACCCACAAATTCTTTCTTAAAGAAGTAATGTAGGGATCATTTTAACTCATGTATTGAACTCAACATAGAATATACAGGCATACATGTGAATAGTGAAAAACTTTTCGAAGTACAACTGACAACACATTCTATTAAGTTCCCTGAGGCCCAAGCTTTTATCATTACCTACTTGGTTCCAATAGCCTTCCTTTCAAGTAAAATAATGTGCTGAATATTTCAGAAGCTTTGTACACTCTGGGGAAGTTATTTATCACCTAAAACTAATTTAATTTTAAAAGCATATTTAACTTTAAGTATTTTTGTGAACTTTGTAATTATATACACTTATTTATAAATTTTATGAAACTCATTGAATATGTGACTGTTTAAGCTGGAATTGCTTTTCCATTTCTTGGCTTTTTAAGATGCATCTTACTCTTAGTGTTGGGTAAAAAGGTCCCTCTAAGATTACATCAACCTTTTATGTTCTACAGTCACAATTCTATTCAACAGCTTCATGTGTGTGGACCTGTGTTCAGAAGGGTCCTATGTTTCATGTTGTACTGTCTCTATCCTTAAATTCTTAGTAATTTTAATAATTAATAATTGTTAAATAATTAACTATTGGTAATTTAATAATTAGTAATTCTCATATTGTATTGGGCCTATTCATAATAGCAGTGCAAAACCTCACCCTCTTACCCATTAAAAAAATCTCTCAAATATTTGATGAAATATATGTTGGTCATAATCAACCTTCGTGGGGCTATTTGTAAAATAAACACAAATGTACCAACTTTTCACCATTGGCACATATGGAACTACATCCAATTTCATTCACATCCCACCTGTATCATCCCTGACCATCACATAGAATGCAAGCCTCACTAGTCATTCTGTTCTTTTAGAATCTCATACACATAAGGACATACATTCTTGTCTTTGCTAACTTCCTGAGATTGTCAGCCTGAAACTTGCATTAGCTTTTTCAAAAGGGTAGTGCAAGGAGGTTTCATACATCATTTGCTTCCCTTGCACCCTTCTAATTGATAGGTTGTTCATAGTCCTCACAACCCTGGCACCTGGAGGTAGTGTCTAGAAATGTCTAGCACTGCAGGTGTGCACCTGTACTATGGGTCTTGCATCATCAGGAAACAAAGTCATTCAGTTTTGAAGGCTCAAGTGAGTTGCTTGCACTAGTATACCTGATGTTGTCCTTTTTTTAAAGATTATCTGATATTTATTCCTACTGTTAAAATTACAGTTGGCAAACAATATTAAATTAGTTTCAGGTTTAGTGACTTAGACATTTATAAAACTTACAAAATGATCAGCCAAATATGTCTAGAATCTTTGTCCTCTAATATTTGAAGACATCGAGACCTCTCAAACCCAACTATATTCCTGGGCATAATTAATCTTTCATACATGGCCCATCACACAAAGTAGCCCCTTTTCCCAGTTCCTTCAACTCCACACCTTCATCCCAAGTTACTAACTTATGGCCATAGATTTGATTCTGTCACTGTTCAGGTCTATTCTTCATGTGAAATCTTAAGATCCAATGTATTCTCTGCTACAATAGAACTAAATTTTAAGTTCTATAATTCCTTCACCCCTCTATAACTACTCCACATAAACTATAGACATTAAAATATTTATGCCAGCTTCTTACTGAACTCAGATTGTTCAAAACAATAATTATTTTCTTCCCTTCAGTCTCCTGCATCATCCACTTTGTAGAACGGCAACAAAAAAAATCAATTTGTTCATCCATCCAAAATTGTAGGCATCTTCTTACCTCTCTACCTCTTTTACAATTAAATTTTCAATTAATGGGCAATTGGAGCATTCTTTTTAAAATGTTTTCTTCCCTTCTGTGTCTTTTCTTAGTAATAGTTTCTTACTAGGATTGTTGTTTTAGCCTTCTAACATGGCTGTCTATCTTCAGTTTTACCTCTCTTTTCTTTAGTCCATCTTACATATGTTAATGGAAAAAAATCACATCAGCTAGGTTCATTGGCTTACAGTCATTGTAGTAAAACCCAAGGCCTTAATTATGATCTAGAAGGCCCCTTACTGTCTGATGATGGTCTATAACCTCAGTCACATCACCTGACATTTTATCCTGGTATAAGCATGCTAATTTACTGGCTTTTTTTTTTCCTAATAAGAAACTGTAAACACTGATGCTGGTCTTTATTAAAACCCTTTTGAAGCTTTCCTTTTTGGTACTGTGAAAAATCTCTTTAATATGTGTGTATTTTGTAAAACACAGGTTACATTTTTATACTCACTTTTTAAAAATTTTATTAGTAAGTTTTATTTTGTGAAAAAAAGGGATTTTTCTATACCTCTTTTTATCTCAGGAAGCAGGCATATTTCCTGGAAAGATATAATTGATTAAAAATAGTCTCCATTGAGTAAAGGAATAGTTTTTACATGGTGTACATTCGACTCAGAATAAACCTTAAGTGTACAAAATGGAGCTCAATTCATATCTTAAGTAGCTAAAGTGCAGCCTAATTCATGCTGCTATGCTAAGAGTCAAGTTAATATAACCACTAGGAAAGATCCCTGTCTTTTTCAGTGGCATGGCCTGAATACTTTAGATATAATGTATTTCTTGCCCTCTTCCATTCATATTCTAGTAACATAAGAAAATGACATAAGGAGCAATTTAATTGACAATGGTGACATTTTCCTGTACAGGTAGAGTTTACCTGCATCTAAAACTTAGATTTTCTAATGCTGAATCCAGTTTTCCTTGCATTGCTGCACAAAACTGTGAATGCCAATTTATTAAAATAAGGCAAACAATATTAACTTAGAAAAGGTATGCTATAAAAATCACAAATTCCTATAGATCATACATATAGTCAGTGTGGGGCATTATAAAGATTTTTCTGGAGTTCACTGATAAGAATTTATTTTTTAAAAGATGTTATTTATTTACTTTTAGAGAGAGGGGAAGGGAAAGAGAAAGAGAGGAGGAGAAATATCACTGTGTGGTTGCCTTTTGTGTTCCCCTTGCTGGGGTCCTGGCCTGCAACCCAGGCATGTGCTCTGACTGGGAATCAAACTGCAACCATTTGGTTCACAGGCCCATGCTCAATCCACTGAGCTACACCAGCTAGACCACTGATAATAATTTAAATGTTTAGAGGGATCTTGTTCTCTGCCTTTCCTTGTTGTCTCTTCTGACACTGCCCTGCTCTCCTCAGGCCCACTCTCTACTGAGCACCAAGTCTTAAGTTGCAGAGTTCTGATGGAGAGATATTTGAAGTTGATGTTGAAATTGCCAAACAATCTGTGACTGTTAAGACCATGTTAGAAGATTTGGGAATGGATGATGAAAATGATATGACCCAGTTCCACTACCAAATGTTAATGTGGCAATATTACAAAAGGTCACCAGTGCACCCACCACAAGAATGACCCTCCTCCTCCTGAGGATGATGAGAACAAAGAAAACCGAACCAATGATAGCCCTGTATGAGACCAAGAATTCCTGAAAGTTGACCAAGGAACACTTTTTGAACTTATTCTGGCTGTAAACTATTTAGACATCAAAGGTTTGCTTGTGTTACATTCAAGACTGATGCCAATATGATCAAGGGGAAAACTCCTGAAGGGATTCACAAGACCATAAGCATCAAAAACAATTTTACTGAAGAAGAGGAAACCCAGGTACACAAAGAGAACCATGGAGCAAGGAGAAGTGAATTGTTGTCACTGACCCTGTGATACTGTAAGAATTGTTCCAAATACTAGGTGTACTGCTCTGTTTATAATTGTTAATATTAGACAAACAGTAGACAAATGCAGCAGCAAATCAACTGTGTTAGCAGAGTACTGTCCGCATTGCTTGTGTGGTTTGGGTACAGACTCCAAACCTATGGCTGAGTTTCTTTCAGTATGATCAAAAAGTTTCTTTTCTCTTTGTTCTGAATAAAGCTGAATTGTTCATTCTCTATGATAAAAAAATAAATGTTTACTATATTTAGATAAAAATTTGGTATGAGGCAAATAAAATTATGTGAGAGAATAAAGGAGTAAGAATATACACAAGTGAGTTTTCAACTTTGATAAAGATTTCAAATAGATGTGTCAATTTGAAGAAATAAACAAAATATATTCACAATTTTTTAAGGCATATCTTTTGGGAAACTCAATAATGATATAAATTAAATTTTACAAGTAAAAAGTATTATTCTGATAATAAATCTATCGAAAAGTCACAGGCTGCTGCTAGAAGACTATTTATATATAAATATTTTATATCTGTTAGTACAAGAAGATAGAGTAGAAAATAGGCTGTTTTTCCTGTGTGTGAAAATATGTTTAGTGGTTCTTCCGAGCTGTCTGGTAAAGTACAAAGTGAAGTCAGGGAAGGGGACAGCACAGCTCACTCCGTTCTGTGTCATTAAGGTAAAGCTCATGGATAATACTGCTTCTCCTCTAGGACTGGTGATGGAGATGGTTCCCATTGTCTTATGATACAAGTTCCTTGTGCTCACATGATAAGTGTTTTTGAACTCTCTTTGCAGAAATCCTTACTCTAAAGCTATGCATTCTTCCTTTTTATTTCTCCTTTCCTCCCAAGAGCAAGGCAGTGAAAGACTCAATGTGAGTATTTCATTATCAAGTTAAGCAAAACAAATGTCCTATATCAAACTAAAAGTATATATGACTCCAATATATGATTCAAGACAATTTAGAATCAAATTTATATTCAAAGTATAAATAATCAATACAATGGATAATTTATCTGACTTATAGAGAAAGGTTAAAGAGATATACACCATACACTGAGATTGCTGGCTCATCATAACATTTTTCATTCAGTCATAGTGTTTGATGACCAGTTGTTTATTCTTTTTTTTTTATGGCATAAATACCTCATTATGGCTATTACAAAAACTGCTTTTTCATTTCATATTCATCTAATTATATACTGTGACCCTGATAACACACTATCATGATTAATGTACATTCAAAATAAATCAGAAAGTCAGAAAGTGTTATTCCTCAAAACTGTTCAGTTTTTTTCAAAGTTGTTTTGTTTATCCTAGGTCCTTCAAATTTTTCAAGGGACTTTTAGAATATCCCTGTCAAATTTTAATAAAAAAATAAAAAGGTGTTTCTTTGAGGATATGTACAATCTACAGATCAATTCTGATAGGAAAAAAACATCTTTTTTATGAAATATTTTATGGTTGTTTTAATACTGTTGTCCCTCTTTTCCCCACTTTGCTCTCCTCCACCCAGCCCAGCCCCACTCCCACAGTCAGTCCCCATCCTGCTGTCCATGTCCATGGGTCATTCCCACATGTTCTTTGACTAGTCCTTTCCCTTCTTTGCCCTCTTGTCTCCCTTCCCACTCCTCTCTGGTTACTGCCAGTCCGTTCTTTGTTTCCATGCTTCTGGTTCTATTTTGCTCATTAGTTTGTTTTGTTCATTAGGTTCCTCATATGGATTATATGGTATTTGTGTTTTACCACCTGGCTATATTTCACTTAGGATAATATTCTCCAGTTACATCAATGCTGTCACAAAAAGTAGGAATTCTTTCGTTCTTTCTGCTGTATAGTATTCCATTGTCCCACATGTAGCACAGTTTTGGTTTTTTTTTATCCACTAATGTACTGATGGGCATTTAGGCTGTTTCCAGCACCCGACTATTTTAAATAACACTGCTATGAACATTGGGGTATACAAGTCCTTTTGAATTGGTGTTTCAGGATTTTTAGGGTACAATCCCAGCATTGGAGTCACTGGGACAAAAGGCCATTACATTTTTAGTTTTTTGAGAAAATTCCATAATATTTTCCACATTGGCTACACCAGTCTGCATTCCCACCAACGGTGCACTAGTGTTCTGCATCCTTGCCAGCACTTGTTTGTTGATTTGTTAATGATGGTGATTCTGACCAATGTGAGGTGGTATCTCATTGTGGTTTGAATTGCCATCTCTCTGATGGCTAGTGATGTTGAGCATCCTTTCATATGTCTATGGACCATCTGTACGTCCTCCTTGGAGAAGTGTTAATCAGGTACTCTGCTGATTCTTTAATTGGACTGTGTCTTTATGGTGTTGAGTCATATGAGTTCTTTATATATTTTGGAGATCAGACCTTTGTCTAATACATCATCAGCAAATATGTTCTCTTATACAGTGGATTCCCTTTTCATTTTGAGGATGGTTTCTTTAGCCATGCAAAAGCTTTTTAATTTCATGTAGTCACATTTATTTATGCTTTCCTTTATTTTCTTGCCTTAGGAGATACATCTGCAAAAATATCACTGAGTAGGATATCTGAAATTTTACTGCCTATGTTTTCTTCTATGACTTTTGTGGTGTCACAACTTATATTTATATCTTCTATCCATATTGATTTTATTCTGGTGTATGTTTTAATTTGGTGGTCTAATTTCTTTCTTTCTTTTTTTTAATTTCTACCTGTAGACTTCTTGTTGCACCATTTATTAAGACTGTTTTCTATTTTCAAAGACAGGCCACATGATGTGACACAAAACAAGCCTCAACAAATTTAAGAAAATTGAAATCATATCAAGCATGTTGGATCACAATGGCTTGAAACTAGAAACCAACTTGAAGGAAAAAAATCAAAAACATTCAATACATGGATACCAAATAACATGTTATTAAACAATGAATGGGTAAGCAATGAGATCAAAGAAAAAATCAAAAAGTATTTAGAACCCAAGGAAAATGAGCACACAACAACCCAAAACAGTAAAGGCAGTCCTGAGAGAGAAGTTCATAGCAACACAGGCATACTTAGAAAGATAGAAAAATCTCAAATCAACAATATAACCCTATACCTTCAAGAACTACGGGAACAAAAACAGAGCCCAGAGTGAGTAGGAGGAAAGAAACAATCAAAATCAGAGCAGAAATAAATGAGAGACTAAAAAAAACATTTTGAAAAATCAATAAATCAATAAAACTGGTTCTTTGAAAAGATAAACAAGCCTTTAATCAGACTCATTAAGAAAAAAAGAGAAAGGACCCAGATAAAATCACAAATAAAAAAGAAGAAATTACAACTTATAACACAGAAATGTAAGGATTTGTAAGAAATTACTATGAACAACTATATGACAAGAAATTTGAAAACCTGGGTGAAATGGACAAATTTCTAGAAACATACAATCTTCCAAAAATGAATGAAGAAGAAGCTCAAGCCTCAATAGACAGATAACAACTAGTGAAATTGAAGCAGTAAAAAAAACAAACAAACAAACAAAAAACCCTCCTGGCATACAAAAGCCTTAAGCCAGATGGCTTCACAGACAAATTTTACCAAACATTTAAAGAAGAACTAACACCTCTCCTTCTCAAATTATTCCAAAAAATTCAACTAGAGGGAAGACTCCCAAAGTTTTTTTACTAGGGCAATATTGTCCTAGTTCCAAAACCAGATAAAGACACAAGAAAGAAAAAAATCTGCAGGTCAGTATTTCTGATGAACATAGATGCTAAAATCCTAAACAAAATACTGGCAAACTGGATCCAACATTACATTAAAAAGATCATAATCCATGATCAAGTGGAATTCATTAGAAATCCCTCCCTAAGGATGCAAGGATGGTACAATATTTGCAAATCAAGAAACATTACACACCATATAAATAAAATGAAAGACTAAAATAAGAAGATCCTGCCAATAGATTCTGAAAGAGCATTTGGTAAAGTTCAGTGCCCATTTATGTTAAAAACTGCTCAGTAAAGTGGGAATACAGGGAGCATACCTCAAAATAATAAAGGCCATACATGAGAAACCTATAGCCAACATTACACTCGTCAGGCAAAAACTAAAAGCTTTCCCGTTAAGATCAGGTTCAAGACAAAGGTGTCCACTTTTACCACTTTTACTCAACACAGTACAGGAATTTCTAGGCAGCGTGATCAGACAAGGAAAAGATATAAAAGACATCCAAATTGGAAAGAAAGAAGTAAAGCTATCATTATTTGCAGATGACAGTGTACATAGAAAAACCCCATAGTCTCCACCAAAAAACTACTCAACTTAATAAGTGAGTTTGGCAAAATAGTAATATATAAAGTCAATATTCAGAATCAAAGGCAGTTTTGTTACACTAGCATGAAATATCAAAAGCAAAAACTAGGGAGAAAAACCCATTTACTATAGTAACAAGAGAAATAAAGTTCCTAGGAATAAACTTAACCAAGTAGATGAAAGACCCATACTAGGAAAACTACAGAACACTGAAAAAAGAAATTAAGGAAGACACAAATAAATGGAAGCATATGCCATGTTAATGTGTTGGAGGAATTAACATCATTAAAATGTCCATACTACCCAAATCCACAGATTCAATGCAATACCTATTAAAATACTAATGGCATATTTCACAGATCTAGAACAAATATTTCAGAAATTTATATGGAACCAAAAATGACCCAAAATAACTTCAGGAAACTTAAAAAAGAAGAACAAAGTAGGAAGGATCACAATATCTGATATCAAACTGTAGTACAAGGCCACTGTAAGCAAACGGTGTGGTACTGGCATAAAAACAGACACATAAATCAATGGGACAGAACAGAGAGCCCAGAAATAAACCCATGTCTCTATGGTCAATTCATATTTGACAAAGAGGGCAGGAGCATAAAAGGGAAAATCATCATCTTAATGATAAATTTTTTTTTCCATGAGCATAATATGTCTCTCCATTATTTATGCTTTTGCTTTTATCACCACAGTTTTATTGTTCTCAGTGTATGGCAGGTTTTTCACATGTTTGTCATAGTTATTATTTCTTCATACTTTGTTGATATTACTATAAAATGTTATTTTTATAATACCAATTGCTAGTTGTTTTTGATAGCATATTGAAATATAACTCATTTTTGTTCTTTGATTCTACATTCTAGTAAAAACTCATTATCTTTTTAATAGATTCCAAAAAATTTTCCAATAAACAATTATGACTGAAAACAAACACCATATTACTTCTTCATCTCTACATAGATGATAAGTTCTCATGTAAGTGAAAACAGTTCTATTCCTTTCTTTCCAGTATAGATGCCTTTTTGGTTTCTTTCTTTCTTTATTTATTTTATCAAACAGATTAGTGTCTCTAATACAATGTTGAATAAAGGTGGAATGAGGAGACATCCTCATTTTGTTCCAAATGTTAGATGAAACACCTTTAGCCTTTCAATAGTGATGTCAGCTGCAGGGTTTTCACATATTTTCTTTATCAGATTGATATTTTTTTTATTCTGAGATATACTTTCTCTGGTATTAATACATTTTATTTTGATTAGTCTTAGAATTTTATGGCTTTGCCATCTTTTTCCAATTAACCAATATTTGTGTTTATATTTAAAGTGTATTCTTAGTAAATGAAATGAAATTGGGTCTGAGTTTTTATGCAATCTGATAATCTCTACTTTTAATTATGGTTGTATAGAATAGTTACTTTTACTGTGATTCTTGATATTGTAAGCTTTCAGACTATAATTGAGCTGTGCATTTTCCATTTGATCTTTGTTCCTATTTTCTTTTATTAGATGAATTCAATAATTTTATGACAGCATTTTATATTTGTGTTAGATTACTAGCTATTTATTATTGTTTTACTAATATAGTGGTCACTTTGGGATGTATCATATACTTCTGAGACTACTTTCAAATCATATACTACTTTACATTTAGTGTAAGAAACTTGCAATACTATACCCAGTCTTAGTGCTATTGTTGTCACACATTTATGTTACACATATGATGAAAACCTCATAGCAGTCTGTTTTGTTTGTCTAACCATTATTTACTTTTCAAATGTTCTAGATTTAAATAAGAAAAAAACTTGTATTTTTAACCCACATAGTTACCATTTCTGGTGGTTGTCATTTCTTTGTGACAACTGATTTTATTTTCCTTGCTTCATTTTGGATGATTTTGTTGCTGTTTTCAAGGTCATCATGTTTTTCTGAAACTTCTATTCAGTCACTAATTTTATCCAGTATATTTTCCATCTTAGACATTATAGTTTTATTTTCATTTAGAGGTTCGATGTTGACTTTTTTCATATGTATCATAACTGTAGTTAACTGTTTGAACATATGGAATATGGTTTTAACTGCTTTAGTGTCCTTGTCTCCTATTGTTCTGGACCAGTTTTATTTGATTGACTTTGCTTCTGATTACGGTCTATATTTTTCCACTTCTTTGTTGCCTTTTCATCTTCAATTGGAAGTCAGACTTTAAAAAATTACCTTGTTTCCTACTGAATATTTATGGATATGTGAATTATTCTTCATCTTTGTTATAAGGCACAGTTATATTACTTGGAAACATTTTAATACTTTCAGATTTTACTGTTGAGATTTATTAATTTAATTAATAAATTTAATTAATTTATTTTTCATTTTTCAATTACAGTTCACATTCAACACTATCTTGTATTAGTTTCAGATGTACAGCATAGTGGTCTGAAATCCATGTGCCTAGCTCTCTCTCTCTCTCTCTCTTTTTTTTTTTTAACTTTTTTTATTGTTGTTTCAGTACAGTTGTTTTAAAAGTCACTATGTCTTGGTCTCTTTGAACACTGAGCTCCAAGTCTTGAATCCAGGGTGATTATCATATTCCTCCTGGTTTTCCCTTCCTTGTAACAGTGACTGGGATCTCTCTCAAATGATGATCTGGGCAATCACAGGACTCATTCATTTGTTTTTCATATTTTAGGAATCTTTCTCCTTCATTGGGCAGTGTCTTGAAAAACGTTGTTTCATATACATTTCTTTTTCCCTTCCTTTCCCTTCCCTTCCTCGCTTCTCCTCCCTCCCCTTCTTTTTTCTTTCTTTTCTTCTTCCTTCCTTCTTTCTTCTCTCCCTCCATACTTCTTTCTCTTTATTTTTCTTTCCTTCCTTTTTCTTTCTTTCTTTCTTTCTTTCTTTCTTTCTTTCTTTCTTTCTTTCTTTCTTTCTTTCTTTCTTCATTCTCTTTTTCTATATACATATTTGTCTTTTTCTTCCTTCATCCTTTCATTTTTTGTTGTTGCTTCAAGGGAGAAGGTATGTCCAGTCCCTGTTAGTCTATTTTAGCTAGAAATAAGAGAACAAGTTCTTTTATCCTGACTTGAATATGGTGATTAGAATATTATTTGGCCCAGGATTTTTTTATATTAACTGCTTTTTTAAATTTTCTAATTTTAGGCAAATAATGTGGGCATATTCATGTTACTAAACATGGTATATTTACCTAACCAAGACTATTGTAATAGAATAATAAAATATTTATAATGTGAAAATGTTATGCCTTTTGAGAAAAAATGAATAAGTAAGTGCATAAATAAATGCATAAGTGAATGATGATCCTTAAAAATCATCAGTGAATTACCAAGTACCAAACATCCAAGTACTAATTTGTGTAAACTTCTCTATTGTAATTACATGCTAGTATAACAAAGGTAAGGTAATTGAAAAAATTAGGTATCACATTTAAATTGTATTGCAAATGATAAAAACTATTCCATATTTATTTTCAAAACAGTACAGCTCAAAGTTGAATCTCAGAGTTAGAATTTCAGGATGTTTTATATTCATAAATTCAAAAATACAAGTTATAATAATAGGTTTTCCATTTCCTCTGAAGCTCTGATATTTGTGAATACTGACCTAAAAAGACCTCTTGGACATTTGAGTAAAATTGGAATCTACTAGAGAAACCAAATCAAAATTTAAAAGATATCTTATTATTGATTCAAAGAGATGTTGGCACTCTCCTCTTAAACAATGATAAAATAGTTTAAATTTTCCTTTCCCTTATAATATAACTCCCCAATTTTCTGATCCTATAATTTAAGTTGTTGAATCATATTTTACTAAAGATGAAAATGCCTAGTAATATCCCTGAGGAAAAAAGATGCCAAGATAATCTACCAAGACAAAGTGTCACAACAAGTACAAAAATCAAACTAAATGATTTCCTATGAAAATCAGTTTTTAGAATTTAATTAAGGCCACCAAAGGAATAGGAAAGGCTGAATTTAGAATTAACTCCAAGTGATTTCACTCTTAACTATTTTTGAAGACTCTAAGATCAGTTTCATAAAAGCATCATTTCTGTGACAAGATCATTGTTTAAAATTATCTGCCACATAGGCCTACCATTCAGAACAGATTTTTCTTGGGATCCTAAAACCATAGCATACATTCTCTGTGGTCGTGGCAACCCTTGTGAAGCTTTCACAAACATTTAGGTCAAGTGTTTTTAAATCCTGGCCAGAGAATTCAACAAATGTAGCTAATGTCAATGCTATATAGTACAACAGGTTATTATTATTATTATTGCCTATAATTAACTTACAAGATCTTCAAAACCATCATTGACCTGCTCAGATTTTCTGTGTCTGCATCAGATAGTTTCCTTTTTTTTTGCGGGGGGTGGGGGGAGCTCAGCAAAATAGGCTTTAATTGAATACCAGTTTATATAGGAAAATAAAAAAAAAACTTTTCCTTCTTCACTAAGAAAACACAGAAAGTAGACAAATCTTGTTATCGGGGAAAGGGAGAAGATTGAGGGGAAGGGAGGGTGTTAGAAAGGTCACATTTTCAATTCAGTATTCACAGCATTTTAGGAAATAATTCACACTCAAGTATAACGATTTAATAAAGCAAAATCATCCCTGCTACTCATAAGAATTGTTCTGAATGCTAAAATTGCCCTGAATCAAGTGCATTTATTCTAGAGACTGCCTTCCTGGTACAATTACTGTGTTTTAAACTATGGTTTCCATTGTTCCTAATAGAGTCTTTAGTCATTGGTGGCTAGGAAAAAGTCTTTCTAGGACACTGAGCTCTATAATCCTTAACTAACAACTTCCTGAAATTCCTTGTAGAATTTAGGCTCATTCTTGCTACTTGAATTCCCCATTGACTACTGACATTATTTCAAATTTCTACAGTAAATCATTTCTTTTTAGGTCATTTTTATTGTTATTCTGTTACAGTTGTCACAATTTTTCCTCCTTTGCCTCCCCCTGCCCATTCCACATACCTCCCCCAACTGCTCCCACAGTCAATTCCCACCCTTTTGTCCATGTCCGTGGGTCATTCATATATGTTGTTTGTTGAGTCCCCTCCCCTTCTGTCCACCATTATCCCTCTCTCCCCTGGTCATTTTCAGTCTATTGCCTGTTTTCACACCTGTTGTTCTCTTTGTTAGTTTATATGGTTCTATCTGTTTGTTCATTAGATTCCTCTTATAGGTGAAATCATACAGCATTTGTCTTTCACCACCTGGCTTACTTCACTTAGCACAATACTCTCTGTGTCCCTCAATGCTATGGTGAAGGGTAGAAGCTCCTTCTTTCTTTCTGCTGTATAGCATTTCATTGTCCCATGTGTACCACGGTTTTTTGATCTACTGATTTACTGATGGGCACTTAGGTAAGAAAAAAAAGCTTTCCCCCCAAAAGGTATATATTTTTTCTGCCTTAAATAACTATAGGCTGCATAATGCCCAAGCCAAAGAAGACACAAAATCAAGTAAAATTACTCCACACTATTTGTTTTTCATTACAAACTTGGAGTTGCATGGAAAATGTGAACATTAGTTCATTCTAGTGCTTCAGAGGAGCATAGTTTAAAGCTACCTTCCTGAAGGAATAGTGCCTTACCATTTTGATTTTTTTTTCTTTTGAAGCAAGGCTGATTCCTTTTCATTTGAAATACTTGGTTCACTTCCCAACAATTTCCGTGAGGCTTGAATGCTGTGTGCTGCCTTCCTGTGACATTTCTCTGTATCAATTGTTCTAACCTTCAGAAGCAGATTTTTATCATAAGGCTCTCTTTTTGGCCCCCAAATTAAATTGTTTTCTTTGTCTAAGTTATTTCCTCGTGCTTTTGTTGAATTATAAATTAAAATGTTCTGAATGTATTATACTTCAGGAAATGAACAAATGTTTTCTAACTTATGCTAAGAAGTTTTCTTTGAGACTCACCAGGCATTGTGCAATACTATCATTTTCTTCTTCCTTTTTTAATTACTTTATTGTTGTTCAATTACAGCTGTCTACATTTTCTCCCCACCACCCCACCCACCCCAGCCAAACCCATATTCCTCCCTTGCTTCCACCATTCCCCTTGGTTTTGTCCATGTGTCCTTTATAGTAGTTCCTGAAAACCCTTCTCCCCACTGGCCCCTCTCCCTCTCCTCTGGCTATTGTTAGATTGCTCTTAATTTCAATGTCTCTGGTTATATTTTGTTTGCTTTTTTCTTTTCTTGATTATGTTCCAGTTGAAGGTGAGATCATATGGTATAATCCAGGCAGGGAGGGGCAATACTATTATTTTAAGAATTCTATCTAAACATTCAAACACAAACATGACTTACATCAAGAGAATAAAAAGAACTGTTTTATAATAACCTTAGTTAGAACCTCTTTTCTTATGTTCTGCTTGTTTGTCTAGGCAGAGGGAAAGAAGAGTTGGCAAAGCAGTCTGAGCTATGGTGTCTGGAATCAGATAGCAAAGAGGAAAAGTCCAGCAGGGGTAGGAAAGTGAAAAGGGTGATAGAAGAAATTTTACAGCTATGGGTGGTAAACAATGCAATACACAAATAACATTATAGCTTGTAAAATTGAAACCTATATAATTTTATTAACCATTGTCCCCATAAATTTAGTAAAATTTTTAAAAATAAAATTTGAATCACACACACACACAAATTTCCAGCTGTGTTATGTAAAAGTCTGAGACTCTCCACAAATTAATCACCTGTTTATATATAAGATTTCTCATTCATGTAATCAATGTACCAAAGAGGCACATGATTGTACCAGAATCATAGAGTTATTCTGAATATTAAATGACACAATATAAATAAATATTCAACATGCTACCTGCCAAATAACAAGGTCTATCAACATCACTATTTTTTATTATGGCAAATATTTACTTAGTAGTGTTTATTGAGTAACTATATATTCTGTAGTGATGAACAAAACAAACACCCTGTCTACTGGGCAATTGTAATCAGTGACAAACAATAAAAGGAACACAGTTATGAACATATGATTACATGCTACAATAAAGAATTAAATAATAAATAGAAAGAAGTTACCCAAAGAAAATAAAACGAGAATATAATGTGTCCTAGAAATTTCTGAAGTAAAATTTTTGTCTGAGGGATTAACGAATGCTTCTCTAGAAAAGATACAAAGTTTGTATTCAAGACATTCAATGATGAATAGAAATACTCAGGGAAGGGTAGATGAAGGAAGGAGAGTCACTATACAAGAGAGATAACAGGTTCATGAGGCCCAACAGCAGAGAAAAACGATGGAGAAGGTCATGGAGTCTGGAAGGTAGAGGGTGATGGGAAGTTGGAGATTGAAAGATCTAGATAGCCAACAAGGGACAAATCATTCAGACCCTAGAGGGTTGAAATATGGATTGAGGTCAGAGGTTGGTGGAAATGTTTTGGGAGTCAGGGGGTGGAAAGGCAGGGATGTGGCAAAACAGTTCAGATTTTCACTTTATAATTTTCATTGACTCTAGTATGGAGAATGATTTACAGGTGGCAAAATTAATGAGGAAAAATGATCCAGATGGCAGTTGCAGAAGTTGAGTTGAAAGAGGGCAGTATCTTGGAATTGGTGTAGACAATGGAGATGGAAAGATGTGGGAGAGATACAGAAGGAGTATTTTTCATGTGAAAGGGACAGGGCTAGATAGAATAATGAAAATGATGGGAAAGAGAATTTGGGCAAATATGACTTTGTATTTCTAGTTTGTACAAATAAGTACATAATGGGCTATCCTCTGAGATAGAAGAAGGATGTTGAGCAAGAAAGAAGAGAGATCATGAGCTCAGTTTTCTACATGTTGTATTTATATTGTCTTTGTGATATCCACCAGAGTGATCAGGCAGAGAGGTCGATGTGGGAGACCACAGGTCAGGGGGAATCTAGGTTTTGAGTTGCAAGTCTAGAAATACAGTTTATGGATGGCAACTAAAACCATGAATCAGATGACTGTGCTCTGTGAGAATTTAGAAAACTAAAAAAGCAAGCAGTTAAACATGACAATTTTTCTCCTACGCACATCTCTACACACTGCAAGAATATACATATTTCTCTTTGGTTTCTTAGTTTACTACATTTTGAATTTTGGACAAAACTAACCACATCAAAATGTATACTGTTCTGAAATTATACACTTTCCAACAACTAAATTAAGGCAATAGAAAAAAATGATTAATAACCTAGGTCAGGAGCTCATCACTGTAAAAGCTAGAAATCTTAATGGTATAATGGTTAAGGTATTAGGTATACTGAAATCTGTTATTTATGTTCAGCACAATGTAATTTATATTTAGCATGGTGTAATACGATAAAGGCTGTGTTTGGGCAGTAAATTAGCTTACCACTGTCTTCCTGCTACCTTTATGTTTCAACTCCATGATAATTTGACATTTCTAGAATTCTGAGAATATGGGCAGCTTTCCCCTGAGCATCTTCCAGCTGCTGATTGAACAGCAAAGTAAACCAACTGAGTTATGTATACTTGTTTAAAACAATGTTCCTAACTAGTAAGACACCAGATGAATGAAGAGAAGATCAGAAAGTGAAGAAAAAGAACAGAAAAGATGGGAACCATTGCTTTATATATGAACATAAATTGTAGCATAGAAGTCAGAATTGATAAAACAAATTGCTAAATATGAAATGTGACATCACAGAATGATAAAATAATAATGAGCCAAGTAATCCAAGTTACAATAGAAAGTTTATGTAGTTTATGTACTCATTGATCATTATAAACATTATGTGGATTTCCTACATGATTGATGATAGAAACAAAAGTAAATCAACATTATAAATTATTTTATATATTATTCATTCAATGTCTAATTTTGGAAATGTCCTTTTTTGTGAAATGAACCTTATTTTTACCACATATTAATATAATATATATTGATAACAACTAATTACTAAGTTTAGTAGTATAAATTTAGTCAATCATCATCACAGAACCAATGTTCTATGAAGGTTTGGGAGCATATAATATCCCTGAGAATACTATCAGTGCTGATTTGTCCAGCAATAAATTTAAATTAATCTAAAGGATTTAGGTATTAATAAGAATTTCAAATTAAATTAGATGTGATTTTAATATTTTACATATGCAAAATCTCATAGGAGACCCTCATTCCTACAGTATATATGATTTAAGGTAATACAAGAATTATTTTCAGAATACTTTTCACTTACAACTCTTTGGGAATAAAAACACTGATGTATATTTAAAAAATGAGGGACAGGAAATTACATCTGATGGGTGTTTTCCCTAACTGAGCTGTTAAGGTTATTGGTTTTATTTTTTTATAATATCTTATGGCAATATTCCATTAATATTTTCAAATTCTCCAACTAACCAATAAAGTCTTCAAAAATTACTGATGCCAAACATGCCTCATTTGCATAAAAATGTATTTGTTATAAAGTAATTTTTTAAAACTAATCAAGCATTAATATTCTCAGGTCAATATGTTAAGTTAATTTTCATATTTTAAAAAACAAAACTTAATCTACTTTTTTCCTGAACTGGTCACAACATCAATATTAATAACATAGAAATTAGTTAATATTCTTTTAAATATATAAGGTAAATTGCTAAGTGTTTATAAATGATTTCCCAAAACTAATTAAATAAATAAATAAAGTTTTATACTTCCTCAACTAAAGAGGATAAAACCCAACATATTTTATTTAAAAAAATAGGCCTAAAACTATGGGTAACTAGTGAATACATAAATCAAAAACTTCATAGTACCATTGGTTCCTAAAATTATAACATTTTTGGAAAAATATCTTAATTGAGTCATAGATATAGTTACATTTGATCTCCTATATATATAAATAAAATTGATATACTTGAAAATTGCAAATTAAAGTACTTTTTAATGTAATATGATATTATATTACATTAAATGTCTTCAAATATGTGATTATGTTCAAGGCTGTTAAGATTCAAATTTATATCCACTTAATCCATGCAATTGAAGCAACTTAAGGGTTCTTTTGTATCTCTAATCTTACATATGTCAACATAATTAAAGTACACCTATATATGTTAGTTTTATGGATTGTTTTTGTGATTTAACTTCTCAAGAAGCTGATTCAATCAACCAAGTTTAAAAAGTTGGTTGGTTCTAACTTATTATTGAGAAGTAATTAAGTTTTATTAACATATTTGTTGACATTTCCTGTTTTTCCTGTGTTTTCTTCAGTAATGAGTCTGATATCATATGAAACAAAAGCAGATCTTTTCATATCCTCACTGCATGCCAAAACTAGTAACAATCCAGTGCAGAGTAATGAGTCATTCTCCAAAAATGTAAAGCTCAGAAGGAGTTTCATATACATGAAGGTTTTCTATAAGTCTTAAAAGTAGAACTCTACTCAAAGAGGTATAACATTAGAAATAAACAAGAAATAATATTGACCTGCTTACTGAGTACACACTATCTTATACTGATCCAACAAATCAGGAAAGCTGAGTGTCAAGGGGCTTAGCAACATTTTAATTCTAATAATATTTACAAGGCAAAAGTAAAGTAGGATAAAAAGGGAAGTTGGGATGGAGAAAATGATATTGTATTTCATGGAGAAAATAAGAGAGAGAAGATAATGCTGCAGTCCAATGGCCTCCTCCTTTTGTCCACCTCATTCCTCCTGGAATGTAGGTTCAAGCCTCAGGGATCCCAGACAGTATGCTAAGTCACTTTCTAGGCCAGTATGTGAAATGCATTTCAGTGGTGTTTACAGCAAGTTTCACCTCACATCAAATCACTATAAGACTGATACAATTTAATGACAGGTAGCGACAGAATACTACTCTTCTCAGAAATATGAGAACACTCCACCTAGACAGTTACCAAAATGAATATATGTTCAATTTGTGATTACAAGTCTAAAATCTTGCAAAAAGAAAAACAATATGTTTGAGTAAAAATAAAAATAATGAACAAACTTTTAACGAGATTGAAGCTTGGTTAATAAAAACCAGGCTGGCATCTCTTAACCAAAATTGTCAATCTGAAACCTTTCAGATTTACTAACTACCAGAGCATACAGGGGTCGGGGAAATGAGTAAAAAGTGGGAGATGCTTGGATGCTCTGTGGGGACTTACTGTACCTGTGTCCACATCCTTCACCTGTTGCCTGGCTCGAGCTGGTCGGCTCCACTTTGAGCTCTTCCAGGACCAGCCCTTTTTCGTGTGGTCCAGGAAAGTCCAGGCCAGGCACTTCCTCCTCCTCTAGGGACTCAACATAGAAGAGAGTCCTGGCCGGCTGTTGGGTGCCCTGCCTGGGCGCCCCTTGCTGCAGCCTGGTGGCCACTGGCAGCAGGGTGCCATTCAGTGGGTTGAAGGAAGAGGACAAAGAGGATGGCGAGGAAGATGAAGAGGAGGAAGAAGAGGAAGGCTTCTTCCAGAATGTGCTCACGCTGCCTTTCTCTTGGTTTTTGAGCAGGCGGCTCTGGCTAGGTCCCCAGTGCTCGAAACTGCTGTTGCCGTCCTGTTGCAAGCAGCCGCCCCCCGCCGGGCTGCCGGGGGACGGCGACGGGTGGCTGAAGAGTTTCCAGCGGAGTCGCAGGATGTGTTTCACATCGAAGTCTTTTCGCCCAGAGCCCGACATGCTTGGAGCCAGGAAGGCAAAGGGAGCTCAGCTGGGGCAGGAGTAGACGGGCCAGCTGGTGGTGGAGACCAGCGGAGCCTGGGGGTGGAGAAGGAGGTTGGATGCGCTCTCTGTACCCCAGGAGTAGACGGGGCGAGGAGGGACGCGCGCTCTGCCAGGTGACAACCGGAGAGCGGACCGCAGAGCTGCGCGGCTCAGCTGCGGACAGGTCGCAGGACTTGAGCGTGGGGAGCCCACGGGCTGGGAGCAGAGAAGAAGCGGGATGCCAAGGGTCGATAATCCTCGATCCCCGTGCAGGTGTCCCGTGAGTACGGAGGGAGGGACGACCGGGGTACTGAAGACGCACGAGGGAGGATCTGCCCGCTCCGAAGCTCGGGAGGCTGCGGTGGATGGATACACCTCCCTGGGAAGCGCCCGTGGCACAGCCTCAGTCGGGAAGGTGTGGGCTCTCCTCTCCTTGCAGCTGAGTTCAGTGCCTGGAGAGCGCGGAGAGAGGGAGAGACAGAGCCCCAAGTCGCTAAGAAGCGCTCCCCCCGCCCCAGCCTTCTCCGTGCACCTGCGTCCCTGTCCCTGGCCTCTCCGAGAATGCTCTGAGAGCTTGCCGGGTATTTCTGAGAAAGTCAAATGCCTTCTGCGAGGTGGAGAAGGGTGCTTTTATATTGTCAGTTTGTAAAAGAGAAAAATAAATATTCCAGAAAATATAGGGAAGCAAAAGGAAAAGCTGTCAAGGTCCTCACAGTACAATTTTCTCTCTGCCTCAGCGCCTCCTCCTCCACCGTGAGTGACGCAGATGTGCACTGGGGCCTATACCGAGCGATGGAGGGAGGGAGGAAAGGCTTCAATCTTCTTTATGCAAGTGAAGCTGCTGCTCTTATTGTCCCTTTGCGTGGATCTTGTCACCTTTTTTTATCCTTCTCTCTCACTACATCACTGTGTAGCAATAAAAGTAAAGCAAACAGACATTATGCTTTAGCATCAGTAAACACCAAATATGGATCATGACAGCATAAACTTAATAAGCGGCCGTCCGTTTTCAGGTTGCTGGTTAATGGTTTGAATTATTTAATAAACTGCATCCTTTAACCTTAACCTTAGTTTCTCTGTAGTGAGACGCAGACGAAATGGGAATGCAGGCGTCAAAGGATGATGATGCCACCGTTCGGACACTTGCACTGTGATTCTGTCATTAATGCACTCAGGCAGTACTTCACCCTGAGGGACAGAGGCACACAGTAGACATTTGAAGATGGGCATCTGAGCACAGGGAATGAGGGTGGCAAAATCGGTGCATTTAGTGTGTAGCTTTAGAATGAGAATTCTTCTCACTGTAACCTGAGAAGTGGAATAAAATGGTGAAAGAGAATTTCAAGGAATAATCTTCTAGTACATAAATCATGCCATAAAATGTGTGGAAGAATTTAGGCAATAAATGAATACAGTAGCCTCCCTTCTCTGGGGAAAATACTTTCTAAGAGTCCCCAGTTGATGTCTGAAACCAGAATCCTATGTATACTATATTCCCCCCCCCCCCCCCCCGCTTTACACATACATACCTGTCACTTAGAGGAAGCAGTTTGCGGTTTCTCTGTGGCATATCCAAACTCCCAGCATTAGAAATCTAGTGTTGTGGTGCATTATTAAGTAAAATAAGTGTTACTTGAACACAAATACTGTCGTATCTGGGACAGTTGATCTGTTGACCAAGAGGACTTTTAAGTTACCTACTGGCAGATAGCACGCAGAGAATGGACAAAAGGATAAGCTGGACGGAAGGATAGATCACATCCTGGGCTAGACTGAGTGGGACACTGTCAGATTCCACTATGTTATCCAGAATGATGCATAATTTAAAACTTATGAATTGTTTATTTCTGGAATTTTCTATTTAATATTTTTTGGCCCAGGATTGAGCGCAGGCAACTGAAACCACAGACACAGAAACTGTGGTTCAGGGAGCACTACTGTACCTGTGTCCAGAGGCTCCTTTCCTGCAGAAAACTTCTGTTTGAAGAAGGGAGGGTGGGTTTGCTCTTATATCTATATTTAGAAGGATGATTATTATGATCTCGTTCTAGTTATGACTGCTTGGAGATTTTTCATCTTTTTCCTTTAATGAGACTTTAAAACAGAGCCCAGTCCCCTTTGCCGAAGTCAACAGGAGGTCAGAGAATTGGTGGGTTCCCTGAGCCTAAGTCTAATGGTTGTCCACTCCCAAAATTCACAGTTTCAGCAAACCCAAAACAGCACAGGACTCAGACATTCAAGTGCAGTGATATTACTGTTGTGGTACCACATTGTTGAACAGTAAACTTAAGTAGAAACCAAAGCAAAATTTAAAGCCCTGCCTAGACAAAGTTTGATATTTTAATAAAACAAGAAATTAGGCACACAAAATCCCTACTTCCCAGAGAAGAAAAGTCACTATTGTGCATTTTAAATATTGATTTCTGCTGTGGCAGCTGGACTGCAGTCCCCTGTGCCTTGATTTTTTTCTCTCAGTATTCAATGTTAAAAAAAAAAAAGGCAAAAAGCCCTTTAAAGCAAACAATAGTGACAGGTCATTTTTATCCAAGAACTGAATCAGGTAGGTGTTTCCTTCAGGGAAGGAACCAGTGTATGAAATAATACAACATGAACAGGACTGAGAAAAGTTTCCATTCAGAGGTTATGTAGAAATTTGAGGTACAAAAAATTAAATGACTCCTATAGTAATTGGAGCTTCGTGGATCTTCTAACCTGATATAATTTGGATTTTAATGAAAATAATACAAAATAAATAATACAATATGCTATATCTACATTGTCATCATTAATATCAATCAATAAACATTCAAAATGGTAATGCAAAATTTGTGGGGTTTTTTGTTATCCTGAAATTTCATTTTTTCTCCTTTTACCCTGCAATAGTATTACTATTATACAGCTTAAAAGACACTGTATGGGTTTAAAGGTCAGTAATTTATATGTCACAAAAGAGATGTAATATTGAGTTTGTAAAGGAATATGAATTAAACATACTAAGATATACTCAGTAGATGAAAGCTAATATCTATTTGTTACTCTTATTGAATTATTTAGTTTTCTTAAAACACTGTTCCAACTTATTATTTAAAAATTGTTTCTTTTCTATATTTATTTATATGCATACAATACTCATGCTGGGAAAGATATTCAAATACTGTTTATCTAAATTATCAAATTATTTATGATTAAGCAGCCCATGTGCCCATTAATAGATGAGTGCATAAAACAACCGTGGGCCATTTACACAATGGAATACTACTCAGCTGTAAAAAAGATTTTACCCTTTGCAATAGTATGAATGGACCTGGAAAGCATTATGTTAAGTGAAAAAAGGCAGACAGAGAAAGACACACGCTGTATGATTTCACTCATACATGGTATCTAATGATCAAACAACTGTCAAGGAAAATGGGGACAGATCATAGATGAAGATAGGCTATTAAGTTGCTTCTCTATAATAATATTGAATAAAGCATTTGAATGGCTAATTATGATCCAGTTTAAAAGTTCATGCCTTTTGATGTTCCTATAGTGTTCACATTTTTATTTATTTTTGTTTTGCTTTAGTGACATATATCTTAAATAAATATTAAATAAAAAATATTTTAAATGAGTGGATGTCATTGAAACTGAGTGCATAATGTTGTGGATGTGGAAATTAAATGAAGATCATTTTGGAATGGCATTTCTTTTCCAAATAAGAAGGAAGCATAATATTACATAGCACTAATATTTAATAATCTCATGTACAGGTTAGTCTAGAAGGTATCCAACTGTGTAGTATGAAAAATAGAGACATTGAAGAAGATACAAGATGCAAGAAACATCATACATAGGGCAACAGCAGCTCAGTACCCTTCAAAATAGGCACCATTACATCAATGGTGAGCAAACCATTCTCCTTATATTAACAATGGCTGGACTTTTTCTGGACAGATCTCATATAATATCAAGGGCTCCTATTTCTTCTTGAAAACAAAGAAATACAACCTGTTCAAAGTCTACTAATGTTTAACAATATACATATAGGTAATTAAGTAGCAGTTTAGTGACAGCTTAATAAACATTTGTAGGTGTTAATTGATCCTCAGGGAGCATTTTAATCTATTCCACCTCTTTGGTTTATTTGACCTTTTGAGTTGAATCAGGCAATAAATGCATATAGTTGAAAAATTCTCTTAGGTAAATTACTATGCATGAAAGCAGGAGTTCAAAATGGCACAAAAATAATGCATTCATTTTTGTAATAATCCAGGTTTTATATATCTTTTTATTTCCTAGAATTGTGGAGAATGTCCAAAGTACTTGTGAAAATTCATTATTTTGACCTTTGTACCAAGTCCTGTTTGGTTAATCACACTGCTCAGGGCATTATGATGCCAGACAATATGTTATGATTAAAGGAGTCCTTACCCCTTTTATAGAAATATTTTCACAAATATAAAATGCAGATATATAAATATAGGTAGCTTTATTTAAGGTAGATCACATATATTTAATATATACAGTTATTTTTCAAGAACATTTTCTACTATAGAAAACATTTAGGGAAATCACATTAATCATTTCATACAAAAGCATGATCTTTAAAGTGAAAACTATACTTTATATTTTCAAAAGTGTTATGATGTCTGTAGTATAATTTCATTATTTTGTATGTTGTATTTGAATATTTGTTATTAGTTTGAGGTAATGTATACACCTTGAAGTTTTAACCAATGAAGTCAAAATAAAATAATGATTACAGTGTCTATAATGCAAACTTAGAAATTATATAAAATAATTTTTAGTGTCCATACAAATATGGATAAAGGAACAGAAATTATAAATATTAGCTTCAACATGGTTGTGATTATTTTTTTTTTCCCAAGGAGACCTGAAAATGCCTTCTTCTTTCAAGCCAACTGTGAATTAATTTTCTGGGTGATATTTTGTTTTCTCATGTCTGTTGTGGAATTGGGCTTTTGAAAACTTTAAAAGGATTTTCACGTCAGCTTTCTATACTTCCATTTCTCTTTTCATCTCGAGACACATCTGCCAAACTTTTACATTTGCTTTCATCTGCATTGTTACCAGATATTTTTTTAAGTTTTTATTTATTTATTTTTAGAGAGGGAAGGGAGGGAGAAAGAGAGAGAGAGAGAAACATCAATGTGCGGTTGCTGGGGGCCGTGGCCTGCAACCCAGCATGTGCCCTGATTGGGAATAGAACCTGCGATGCTTTGGTTCACAGCCCGCGCTCAATCCACTGAGCTACGCCAGCCAGGCAGATATTTTTTTTTAAATCTGGGGGTTGGGGGGACAACATGACCTCAGAAGCTAAGATTCTATTTTCCTTAAAGCAATTCTGATTAGAGATATAATATAAATTATAGAGAGTTTGCAAATTGTCTTTTTTTCAGAAGTTCATGTATAAGTTATATAAGTACTTATAACAGCTGAAAATAACATTTTATTCATACAGCAGGTTTTTGAATAATGCCATTTTGTTCAGTGTCACTTGTTATAACGTCGATGAGAGAGAGAAAAATCGATTCCTAGCTGGGGTCACTGCCTGCATGGAGTACTCAGATTCTCCCTAGGTCTCTCTGGGCTTTCTCTGAGTTCTCTGGTTCCCTCCCACATCCCAAAGTTGCGCGCATTAGGTGAACTGTTTCTAAATTGTCCCCGTCTGGTGGACTGGGTGCGGGTGTGCTCTGTGATGGAAAGGCAGCCTGTCCAGGCCTGGTTCTGGCCTTTTGTCCGGAGCTATTGGGGAAGAAACTGGCTGCTCATGACCCTGAACTGAAACAAACAGGGAGGAAAAGAATGATCTTACTTATTTTTATTCCTCTTTATTAAATGTAGCTCACATTTATGTCAATTTTTAATACAAAAAGTATTCGGGGTCTTTATTTAGAAGTTTGGTGATGTTTTTGTCACTGGAAATAGGTTACAGATACCTAACTCTTGTTTGTATCAATTAACCTATTGTAAAACTGTACTGTTTTATAAGGCATTTTGCTTAAAGTTTCAGTTTCCAAGAACCTATCCACAATGTTGAGTGAGGCCTTCCAGCACTCTTTTTAAAAAAGAGCGCTGCGCCTGAAGGAGTTTTATTCTGAGACATCAAATTCCTCTCGAACATTTTCACTATCAGGAAACAGGCTTCTAATTTCTAATTTGAGTATTGCTGTGCAAGGTATTTAATTACAACTAGTCAAGACACCTGTTGGTCCCCACTCCAACGGAACATTACTATCAGGTCTAGGGAAGCTAACCCAGGGACCCCTTGCCCTGGGACCCCTCCCTGCAACCACAGTGATGGTGTCCTTCCTACGCTACTCTAATTGTTCGCCACCATAAAAGGTGAAAATGCTCACTGTATTTATAGAGCAGAAAAATTATGACATGTGTTAAATACAGGAATACTGTAAAGTCTAAAAAATATTATAATAGGTAAATCTGAAAATCATCAATTACACTACAGAGTTCCTGAGATTGTAGTCTACTTAAGTTTTAGTGTATATTTGTAGAACAAAATTATACATGAAGATACAGTGGGAAAACAAAAGGTAAATTTGCAGATCATGTTAGATTGTTAAAATCTATTTTACAAGATAGACTGTTACATTAAATATGAAATATTTTCTCCAGTAGTTATATATAGATATACAGATATGGAATTTTTAATGTAATCATTATTTTCTTCTTCAATGATGACCTGGGAAACTAAGATGTGAACTCTAATCATCCCACTCAATACCAGACAGCCATTTAATGTAATCTTCATAAAAATCTCATTAGATAGGCATTATAAAGACACTTAATATAAGAAAATAAATTTAAAACTGCAATTGCTACAGATATTTTCTTTTATTATCTATCATAGATACTTGGTAGATAATAAGCTATATTTTATAGCTATATTTTCTCCTATAATGTATAAGAGTAAATTTCTTTAAAAGATGCACTCATTGAGTTGGGGTTCTCAATATCCTTTTATGAATTATGTGATTCAGAGTTTGGAGGATAGTAATTATCTGTAAATTGCTCTGTTCCAATTAAAAAAAAAAGTCTTGTAACATTCTCAGAAGCGATCTTTCTAATTCACTGTGTATGTATACCTAAATTTGAAAACAAAATAATGTTTCCTTCTTAGGAGCAGTCATTTCTGAAAAAAAAATAGAGATTATTTTACTGGACTAGACTGGTTCTAGAGGCCAGAGAATAATTCTTCTTCAATGGTAAATTCACAATGCCTAACATAGTGCTTATCATGGCATGGGAAATCAATGAACAATTTTTGTGTTATTAATCAGGGAAGAATGGAATTTTATAGTGATAGAGAAAACAGAAAAAAAACACATCTAAAAAGACATACAACAAAAGTTTGTGTCGAATTATTTGATATAAGGACAAATGAAATGATAAAATAGTAGCTTTTGAAATATTTCAGTATTCTCATTTATATATTAAAGGTCTCTAAAAGACTAAAAAATTCAGCTTATATTCTGAAAATTTATTTTAAGAAAGAAGCAATGCATTGGCAAAATATTTAGAAAGACTTTTCATTGTAATTGTTGAAAATTTATTTTAAAATATTTCACATTTTAATTCATAAAGTTTATTTGTGTTACATACCCATCTATTCATCCCTTAGTTAATTCAAACACATTTTCTAAATGTTTGACATCATTGTATTAATCTTCAATTTCATTGGAAAAATATAATTTTTTCAAGTGCCGTTTCTATCACAAGAGTTCTAGTGTGCATGTGTGTGTGTGTGTGTGCGCGCATTCTTTTGTTGGTGGTGGTTATTTAGTTTTGAAGTGCTGCAAGAGACCACATTGCGGTCAATCAAATAAGGGAGAACAGAAAGCCAAACAGTTATTTTATCAGATTATTTGAGCATTAAATTTATCCTTATTTGCAGCCCAAAATATTTACCTGAAGTTTGCTGTAGGTATATGGATGTGTGTTTACTTTTATTGTTTATTTGTTTTCTAAACTCTTTGTGTCTTTGATATAATTTTCTAAGGATGTTCAGACTGCCACAATACATGCCATTCAAATACAATTATTTTTATTTTTGTTTTTTAATTTATTTTTCATTTTTGTAAGTTTTTTATTGTTGTTCAATTACAGTTGTTGCCATTTTTTAGTTTTTGAGAAAATTCCATTTTTGAGGAAAAGTCACTATTTTGCACAGAGGCTTTACCCGTGTGCATTCCCACCAGCAGTGCACGAGGGTTCCATTTACTCCACATCCTCACCAGCACTTATTTGTTGATTTAGTTATGATGGCTGTTCTGTCTGGTGTGAAGTGGTATCTCGCTGTGGTTTTAATTTGTATCTCCCTGATGGTTAATGATACTGAGCACCCTTTCATATGTCTCTGGGCCTTCTGTATGTACTCCTTGGAGAAGTGTCTGTTTAAGTCTTTGCTCATTTTTTTAAATTGGATTGTTTGTCTTCTTGGTGTGGAGTCATGTGAGTTCTTTATATATTTTGGAGATCAAACTTGTGTCAGATGCATCATTCACAAGTATATTTTCCCATACACTTGTTGTTCCCTTTTCATTTTGCTGATGTCTTCTTTGGCCATGCAGAAGGTTTTTAATTTGATGTAGTCTCAATTGTTTATTCTTTCCTTTATATCCTTTGCTCTAGGGGATATATCAGTGAAAATATTGCTGCATGGGATATCTGAAATTTAAATTAAGCACATATTGTATGCCAAATTCTATTCAAAGTGATAGGAATGTAGCCAGAAAAAAGTTAAAACAAAATCCGTGCCCTCATTGAACTTACTTTTTGAGAAACTAATATTCAACAAATAATCAGATGATGATGACATTTATAGAGATAAATAAATCAGTAATTGAATATAGGGGTTTTGGAGACAAGAGTGTTGAAATTTAAATAGTCAGAGTGGCCAGACTTTATTAATAAGGTACAGCAGAGTCTGCAAGGAAGTGAATACACATGCTGTTTATGTAATGGGACAGTGCCTTAGGCAAAGAGAAGAGAAAGGCAAGGAACCTGAGGTATGACATATTTTAGGATGTTTAAAGGACAGACAACCTAGAGCTGAAGCAGCAGAAGGAGACAGAGCTAGAGGTGAGGTGAAGCAGCAGGCCCCAGATTGCTTGTAGAATCTTACCTGCCAGTTCAGAAAGGTTAGTTTTTATTCTGAATGAGACAGGGAGCCATTGGAGGATGTGGAAAGCTGGTGGGAGGTCATCAGACATATATTCTAAAAACAATCTAGCAGCCAGGTTAAGAATAAACGGAAGAAAGCAAACTAGAGAGAAAGAAAAAGAAGGATATGCCAATAAAGCCATGAGATGATAGTAAGACAGGATTTAAACTTGCACCAGAACTTGCAGCATTTCTGGAAATGTAGCATGCCTAGGGAATAGATTGTCTCAAAGCCCACAGTTATTTTTTTTCTTTTTTTTAGACTACTATGTTTTATTTATTTATATCTTTTGAAGATTTTATTTATTTATTTTTAAGGGAAGGGAGGGAGAAAAACAGGGAGGGAAACATCAATACATGAGAGATACATCAATCAGTTGCTTCTTACATGCCCCCCACTGGGGGCCCAGCCAGCAACTCAGGTGTGTGCCCTGACTGGGAATCAAACTGGTGACTTTTCATTTAGCAGGCCTACACTCAATCCACTGAGACACAACAGCTAAGGTAAGACTACTGTGTTTTTAAAAGGCTTGTCCATATTTGTCTACTCAAAGAAGATTTTATCTGTCTCATCTTTGGATTTTATTTTCTGGCCTTGTTCACTGATGTGGTTTGCTCACATCATTCAAGACAAGCTCAGATGTATAAGGGCTATTCCTACCAAATACTGTAATACATATTTCATTAAAATTTAATAAAAAACTGCTTTTCCCCAGTGTTTATTTACATTTTTCCAAAGGGATACTCAAAGTTTTTTATCACTCTATAGATTGTCAAAAATGTTAAGGACAGTGCAAGCTGACACAGCTTGAACTGTATATCCCAGCTTGAATAAAGACAAAATATTTTATTCTGTTTTATAAATTACTTTTATCTTGTTTTATAAACTGGGCTTCTGCATAATTCTATATATCCAAAGGGCATCTACTGTTAAATAATTCTTTTTTAAAAACAACTATTATAATATGAAGGTGAATTTAATTTAGATAATTTCAGGCACTTGGGCATGATAAAAAATGGGTTATTTGTGAGTGAATTCATCCTTTTTTCCTTTGTTTAAAGTTCCTCTACCACATGTATGTTATTATTTGTATGAATAAGTTTTATCAAAGGGCATAATATGACAGATATCCAATTTTGCACCAGATCCTTTTGTGGGATGATCTCTAAAGAGTCTGTGATTTGGATTTTGAAGAAAGAAAGCTTTCCAGATAAGATAAAGTTAAAGGAGTTCATCATCATCAAGCCCTTATTATATGAAATGTTAAAGGGACTTATATAAGAAAAAGAAGATTGGAACTATAACCAGTAAAATGACAAGAAATTCACAACTATCAACAACTGAACCTAAAAAAACAAAAACAAGCTAAGCAAACAACTAGAACAGAAACAGAATCACAGAAATGGAGATCACATGGAGGGTTATCAGCAGGGAGGAGAGAGAGGGAGAATGGAGGAAAAGGTACAGGGAATAAGAAGCACAACTGGTAAGTACAAAATAGACAGGGGCAGGTTAAGAATAGTAGAGGAAATATAGAAGCCGAAGAATTTATATGTCTGACCCATGGATATGAACTAAGAGGGGGAAGGATGGTATAGAAAGGGGGATGCAGGACTGAGGGGAATAAAGGAGAGGGAAAAAATGGGACAAATGTAAAACATAATCAATAAAATATACTTTTAAAAATGAAATTAATGAAAAATAAAAATAAGCCTTGGCTGCTGTGGGTCAGTGGATTGAGAACTAGCCTGGGAACCAAAAGGTTGCTGGTCTGATGTCTGTCAGGATCTGGGACTGGGTTGCCGGCCGGGTCCCCACTTGGGGCGTCCAAGAGACAACCAAATGTTTCTCTCCTTCTCTTTTTCTCTCCCTTCCTTTATTGTTGTAGATATTTATATTTATTAGGAGATTATCAATATACTTACTTAACCTTTATCTTGGTGTAGACATAATTTTGAAAACAAAGCTTCAGTAGTTGGCCTTTCTTGCAACTTTCACAAGCACTTAAAAAATACAAATTACTATACAATTGAGTACTCACTATATATGATATTTAATTAATCACATTATTTTTCTGATGAGTTAAGAGTTTTGCAAATGATTAACAGACATCGAAAATCAATCTGTTACATACTTCTATTGGGGGAATAACCAGTATTCATAAATGTCTGTGTATAAGGTACGTTCTATAATCATTTCACTTAAGAGAAGTGTACTAAAAATACCTCATTTAACAAATCTCTTTTTTTTATTCTCAATTGATAACGTGCTCATTGATTTTAGAGAGAGAAGGAGAGAGGGAGGGAGGTATGGAGGGAGGAAGGATGAGAGAGAAACATTGATGTCAGACAGAAACATGGCTCCCCATTGATTACCTCCTGAACAAGTCTTGACCAGGACGGAACCTTTAATCCAGGCATGTACCCTGACTGGGAATAGAACCCCTGACCTTCCAGTCTACGGACATGACACTCCAACCCACTGAGCCATACCAGCCAGAATGACAAATCTGTTATTTTCATTTTCTCATGTGAGAGAGCAAGATAATGAGAACATAATAATCAAATAATTTAGAGTTTATGAAAATATTATTGGTATTGGAATATGAAGAATTAAGATAAATTCTGTACATCAAGCAAATTCTTGTTAGTGTGAAACAATACATTTTCTAAGTGTATTTGAAGCTGTTTTGTCAGTTTTAGAACTTTCCCTATAATATTTACTGAATAAGATTAATTGAATTTGTGTATATTAACAACCAGAGATGATGTATTATAAAGATATCATTATGGTTTTATTTGTAATAAAAAGTCAAATGAAGAAAACGTGTGCTAGTTCAACTGCTGGTTTGCATAAGAGTGTTAGCTATCTTTCATCAAAACATTTTTTAATCTTAATTTGTTTAAAACTATTTAATAAATAAATATTTCATTTAGTAGCATTGTATGTATGAATATAAGAGACTACTAGGGCAGTTTACATTACTTCAATTTTTATTCTGACTTTCTAGATTCCTGCCTGGGAAGTCTATGATTGCCACTTAATCCAACAGAACAAATTTACCAGGAGATTTATTCATTATTTATGATCTACTGCTACAAATCTATATTTCTGTATGAGCATTGAAAACTCTGGCTATGGATTTCTGACACTCACAAAAATGTCTAGCCATGCAGAGCTAATTAAAACCAAAAGATATTTCAATAAATCAATCAGTGAGTATTGAGAATTGATCATGTACTCAGCTCTGAGTAGTGAAGAGCACAGGGACTTATCTTCATAGAAAACACACACACAAAGAAAGATATTAAATTATGACTAACCCACAACATAAGATGTTTTAAATATTTTTCTAATTCTCATAATGTACATACAGCTATTGCAGCTAATTTTCACCATCCTTTAACATGCTTATTTACCAAACATGCAAGAACAGAGCATAAAAGAAACCAAGTTGACAATCACACAGGTTTCCAAACTTCTTGCCAGCCATGCTTGAGCCGTTTTATTTGGCTAACAAGAGAGAATTTTATAGGTAATAGAAAGTTGTGGAATTTTAATTGTTATGCAGCATAACTCCTAAGGTTGTGTGCTTCCTTCACATAAGCTTACATTTCACCAACCCATTTTAGAGTCTCTTTTCCTTTGCTGTGTGTGGTAACCTTTAATACATCCATAGAACAAAGTAGTTATTGCAGTGTGAATTGATCATTTTCTATTCAAATACATGGTGTGTGTGTATGTGTGTGTATATATATATTTATACACATGGGAGCATGCATGGAGTTTGAAAGGGATTCAAATCATAGGGAATAATATAGCCAAGTACATAGAGACAGATTTTTGATATTATTTCTTTTTTATAACTTTATTTTTATTGTTGACACTATTACAGATGTCCCCCTTTCACCCTCTTTTGCCCACCTCCAACCAGCCCTCTTACCCCTTCCTTCTAGCCAACACCACACTCTTGTTTGTGTCTGTGGGTTATACATATATAATCTTTGGCTAATCCCTTCACCTTCTTTCATCCATCCCTTTCTCCTCCCTTGCCCCTCCTCTCTGATAGCTGCCAGTCTGTTTCATGTATCCAAGCATCTGGTTCTATTTTGTTCATCAGTTTATTTTACTCATTAGATTCCATATGTAAGTGAGATCATATGGTATTTGTCTTTCTGGGAATATCACCTAAGAATTCCAAAACACCAGTGTGAAAGAATATTTACACCTTTATGTTCATAGCACAATTATTTACAATGGCCAAGATCTGGAAGCAGTCCAAGTGCCCATCAGTAAATGAGTGGATAAAAAATCTGTGGTACCTTTCCACAATGTAATACTACATGGCCAAAAGAAAGAAGGAAATCTTACCTTTTGCAACTGCATAAATAGACTTGGAGGTTATTATTCTAAGTAAAATAAGCCAGCCAGAGAAAAATGCTATTTTTTGACAAAATGTAGGTCAGCTTATGTGGTAAATATTTGTTATATGTTAAGACATTGGTTTAAAACGTTAAGTGGAGTCAGTGTGTGGGAAGTATTGAATTCTACAGCATTGAAAAATTTAAGTTGTTATTTTATCATTGCTAATCAAAATATGACATTCTGGGCATTGTCATTGATACATAAAATCTTGTATGTCCCCTTTCAACAAGATTTTTCAAAAGAAGACAAGGAGGAACAGAATTTTAAAATGTGGGTGATAAATAATTTCAAAGACATCAGAAAGGTGCAGAAGAATTACAATAGAAAAGGAATAGATAAGGGAAGACCTTTTAATTTTTAATAACATAAGTAATTTAACTAATTCACCATTTAACCGACCCATGCTGTCCAATATTGAAATAACCATATGTCTAATAATATTCTGGCTATAAGGTAGAAATTATTAAATATTTGACTTAGTGTCATGAAATTTATTGGAATATATTTTTGGCACAAATATTAATTGGACATTTGTCATGTGCTTGTAATGTACACTGTGAAGGGAGATTTCCAATGTTGACACAGAGCTTGCATTTTATTTGGGGAGAAAACTAAATAACTAAACAAACTAAAAGCAAAACTAAACATTTTTGGTAAGTGCTATGAAGAGATTGATATGGTAAGAGAGCAACTGGAATTGCATGGATGGTTCTTTACTTAGAGAGAATCCTTAAAGAGTACACCCTGTAAAGTAAACATTAGAGTTGATCTGAAGGATAGAAAATATATATATATATATATATATATATATATATATATATATATGAGTATATATATGGGTATATATATATAAAATCAATGAAGAGAGAGAGACAAAAGAAATGAAATGTGTCAAATAGAAGAAAAAATTTCAACTTATTAGCAAAAGAAAGCAAACCAGAGAAAGAATGGCCACTGAAAGCCCCATTTATGTAGCAAAGAGCTAAAAACATGAGACATTGGAAAGACATAAACACCACTGTTGCTGAGTATATGGGGAGGACAGGACAAGAGATGGTATTGTTCTATAACTCATAGAATAAGGTTTTGATTTTAATTTTACCTAAAATGAAAAGTTAGAGAAGCGTTTTAAGCAAGGAGATAATCTGTAATTTAATTTTTTTAAAGTTTCCTTAATTAGATTGAAAAATTAAAGAATCAAAAAAATTAAATGCATCATTTAAGAATGTTTTCTTCAACATAAGGATTTACTAATGTAGTCAAGGATCATCAGTAGTAAGTTTTGAACATAAGAAAGTAGGCAGTATTAAACTTGCTTTCATACAGAAGTGTCATCTTAATTTTATTCAGAAGATTTAAATCAGAATTGGTGTTTAGTAAATTAAATGGACATAAATTGCAGTCCTGACTTGAAGTTTTAAAGCACTTCAACATGTTATCTCACTTTTCTCAATTGTGCTGGTTCTTAAAAATACAACAGAGCTCTACACATAGTTAATTAAGCTAAGAGCTAACAAATGATACAAAGCAAATGGTGGGAAAAGCAAGAAGAAAAAGAAATATATGTGTTGGGTCAGGAAAAAGCATGACATAATGAATGAACTGAAAGGACATTGTAAAAAAAAGGTAATTTTGAAAAAACAGGGGAAGTAGTTAGTATTTTCTTCTGGATTATTAACATAAAGAGTAAGACAATGATGTAACCTGTACAAATTTCTTTCCTAGCATTTTTACAATTCACATCCAGATCTTCTAAAAGTACCATACCATATTGATACCTTCCTGAAAATATTGAAGTAACATTTTCATAAGCAACAATACCATATTCAAAGTAACATTGTTGATTTTAAACCTACATTATCAATATAGGAGTTCAGTTGACATATCTCCCAAAATCTCTAAAATTTTTCTTTTCCACCAGTCTAGCTCTGATTATCCTGAAGATTAACTCAATTACATTGGGTTCTGCTCATCTACTATTCTGCATTTAGCCTGTAATTTAAACTTCCTGAATGTAAAGTTCACAATTTTTCTAACACTAAGGTATTAGTAGTCCCTTTAATATTATGATTTGACTTCACAGAGTTATACAGTTTTGAATAAAACATGATTGTTAATAACCATAAATCTTTGAAAATTAATTGAATAAAATATTTAATGTCATCCATTATCTACTTTCTTTCTTAGACAGGGCTCTACATCAATATTAGCTCAGAGGAAAAAATGACTCATAAGAAATTGAAACTCTCAATAAGTCAAAAATAATGTTTCCTTTAGTGTGTATAATGAAAGACAAAATACTTTTACATTTTTATGAAGATGTAAAACCTACGATTTAAGAATCTTTCAAAACAGTATATAGAAAGCATAATACAATAGAAGAAAGTCCAGGAAGAAGAGACTGGAACAGTACAGAAGACAAAGAAAAATCTCATGAATGCAAATGTATAGGTGGATCTTCAATCTTCATTAAATAAGAGGAACATTATAAAAATTTCCAAAAATCTTAAAATGGTGTAGATATAGTATATTCTTGGAGCAACCAGACTTGCATTTGAATTATGGTTCTGGCACTTGCTAACTATGTAAACTTGAAATAGTTGCAAAATCACTGAGAGTTTGTTTCTTAATCTGTAAAACATAAGTTATAATACTTCAGAGGTTTTGGAAAAAATAAATTACTTCTTTTATCATATTTCCCAGCATATAAAAGGTATTCAACAAATAATAATCTCTATCTTTTTACAATCCTGTAACTAAATTGAAATGGCTTAGAGTAAATGAACTATTATTTAATATGTAATTATACAACTCTTTGTTAATAAGTAAATTATGAGAACCAAATATTATACACAGAAAACATTTTTGTTGTTTAAATATTAAAATAAGGTATTGATGTCCATAAGTTATGAGGGAAAATTGGACTTTATGAAGTTAGCCTTAAAAATAATCATGTGTAGGTAGATATGCTTCACTTCCTTGCACAACCAAAAGAAGAATAACAACTAATTCAAAAGCAAACAAAAAAACACTGACAAAATCAAACTGTATGGAAATCCAACAACCAAGAAGTTAAAGAGAAAAATTTCGTTCAGACTGATAAGAGGGGAGAGATGGGCAGCAGGGATGGAGAGGAGACAGTCAACCTATCAGATGCAGAGTTCAAAACACTGGTGATCAGGATGCTCACAGAAATTATTGAGTAGGGTCACCAAATAAAGGAAGAAGTGAAGGCTATTCAGAGTGAAATAAATAAAAATATACAGGGAAGCAACAGCAAAGGTAAGGAAACTGGGTCTCAAATCAACAATTTGGAACAAAAGAAAGAAATAAACATTCAACCAGAATAGACTAAGAAAGAATTCAAAAACATGATAAGAAGCTCAGGAACCTCTGGAACAACTTTAACCATTACAACATCTGAATCATAGGGGTGCCAGAAGGAGAAGAGAAAGGGCAAAAAATGGAAAAATTATTTGAAAAAAAATAATGAAGGAGAATTTCTCCATTCTGGTGAAGGAAATAGATTTCCAGGAAGTCCAGGAAGCTCAGAGAGTCCAAAAGAAGTTGGATCTAAGGCAGACCACAGCAAGGCACATTAAAACTAATTACCCAAGATCAAAGATAAGGAGAGAATCTTAAAAACAGAAAGAGAAAAGGAGGGAGTTATCAACAAAGGAATTCCCATAAGACTATCAGCTGATTTCTTAAAAGAAACTTTACAGGAAGGAAGGCGCTGGAAAGAAGTATTTGAAGTCAAGAAAGGCAAGGACCTACATCCAGGATTACTCTATCCAGCAAAGCTATCATTTAGAATAGAAGGGCAGATAAAGTGCTTCCCAGATAAGGTCAAATTAAAGAAGTTCACCATCACCAAGCCCTTTTATATGAAATGTTAAAGGGTCTTATCTAAGAAAAAGAAGATCAAAACTATGAACAGTAAAATGACAACAGAGTCACAACTATCAGCAACTGAACTTAAACAAACAAAAACAAAAGCAAACTAAGCAAACAACGAGAACAGGAACAGAATCACAGAAATGGAGATCACATGGAGGGTTAGCAACAGGGAGGGGCATTGGGAGGAATGGGGGAAAAGGTACCGGGAATCAGAAGTATAATTGGTAGGTACAAAACAGACAGGGGGAGGTTAAGAACAGTAGAGGAAGTAGAGAAGCCAAAGAACTTATGTATATGACCCATGGACATGAGCTAAGGGGGGGAATGCAGGAGGGAGAGGGGGTGCATGACAGAGGGGAATAAAGGGGGACAAATGGGACAACTGTAATAGCATGATCAATAAAATATACTTAAAAAAGAATAATCATGCACTTCAACAATAAAGTTTGTGAAAGCAATTTCAGATTGTTACATTGATTAATGATGGAAGTGTGACAAGAATTATGTTATCAAAATCTTTGTTTATTAATCATAGTTATCAGTGTGGGCTATGTGATTGTGACAAATATTCTAAATTTAATTTACTATGAAAATATTACTGATTTTTAGTGTTTAAACACCCGTATACTCTTTTTTAACTGAGCTGGGCATACAGAATCCTCAGTGGCCAGATGGTGACGTCTCATAGCACTGTCACTCTCACATACTAGGATTAGTAGGCTGGATCTGAAGATGCCACTGATAATGGCATTCCTAGTCTGTAAATAGGAAGTAGATTGCAATCATTTGGGTAATGGAAAATATTCCAAATATATCATGTTAAACCAACAAGAATTAATCATTAAGTAATGGGGAATACATGTCAAAAACAGAAGCTTACAGAGAAGAGTTATTTGCACAGAGAAAATCTTTTTGATAATAAATACTTAGTGTCTGAGGTTGTCACCAAAGATACCACTTTGCTGAATTCTTGTATTTATTTAAGATCATAGCATATAAATGATGTATAATGTTGGTTACTTGCAGTTTGCAGTCACATTACTGAAATGTCATCTGAGCATGTTAAAGACAAGAAGTAGGCTTTCTGAAAATGAAATTTTCCTTGATAAAATACAAACAGAATTGAATTAATTTTGTTAACTTAGTTTGTAAGAAATATACTTAGAGACACAATGTTAAGTCCATTAAGAATCATTTGTTACTGAACTTCATGCGTTATTTTTGTTTATATTCTTTTCTTAGCATTTAAAGCAGACATAAATAATGCATTTTCTTTGTATGATTTTCTGCTTTTGCACATTAGGAAGTAAGCTCATTTCCCAAATAGTGTTGAAGAGGGGGGTCTCAGCATTTTCCTTTCCAAGACATTAAATACTTAATAATCTTTCCTGTTTCATACTACTGTCCAACCCTGGTCTAAATGCTTGAGTAGAGCTTACATCCTGGTAGGAAAAGACAAACAAGTAAATAATGCCATGGGGATTTAATTATCATGTAGAAAAATGAATGGAAGAACTAGAGAATGCTGAAGTAGCTGCAACTATTATTGTAGATAATGCGGTTAGAGAAATCTCTGTGATGAAGTGACATTTGAGACGAGGACTGCATAAAGAGGTGGGAGGGTGGAAGGGAGTCTGGCAGTTACCAGGGCAATAAGTCATCTGCACAGAAGGAAAGTGAAAGGCTCTGAGGCATGTGTTTGGCATGTTAGAGCAGTAGTAAATGGGGTAGAAAAATAATTAAATGGATGACTCAATTAACTGTTATCTCTAGTGTTAGAAAAAAATCTCAGCAACACTCAGTCACCCTGGTTTTGTTTTTTTGTTGTTGTTTTTTTTTTCCTTTCAGAATCTGCCTTTCATCAAACTATCACCATCTCATTCAGTGCTTTTTTTTTTTTTAACCATTATTGGGCTGAAGATATATAGATTCCAACTACCTTCCTATACCAATGGCAGTTTATCTTAAACCAAAGTTCCCTTATGTTTGCCTTTAGCATGCAATATTGGTGATAAAACAGTTTCATGTATTTATACATACATACCCCTTTTTGTCTTGCATAGTTGGTAATTTAGTTCATTTTTTTAAAATATTTTTGAATTTCTTATTTATTCTCTGTGTTGTAAAATCCTTCTAAAATATGTCTAATTGGGCTGTTTTGTTTTTTTTTTTGCTTTCACAGTACTTGAATTCAGTGGTATGTTGTGAGATATGAGGGTTTTTAGCTCCGTTTGTATTTTTTCACATAGACTTTACCCCCTCCTCTTATAACATTAATTAGAAAAAGTTGTAAATTATCAATATTTTTATAAATATTTATATACATTTCATCATTATCTTATATACCTAAAACTAATATGAAATTACCTGTCAATTATATTTCAATACAGAAAGAGAAGTGAATATAGTATTATCAAGCAGGAAGCAATTCCATAATATCACCATGTATTCGGTGAGTATTCAAATTTTCCCAATCAACTCATGTCTCTATGGTTATTTTGTTTGATTTGACACTTAGATAAGATTCAGACCATTTTAAATGTTAAATATTGATGCTCATATTTTAATTCCTAAGACCCCTCTTTAATAAAAGATTTGGACATGAACTACTTTGCTGCTCTTTTTACTTTTCCATCTTTTGAATTTCTGCTTTGAGCATGCCTAGAAGTGGCCCCCACCATCACAACCATGCGTTACTATAACAGTGAATATCTGTTTTTCTCTGGTGTGTAAGCTCATCATCTTTCTAATTTTTGAGTGTTTCTCAAAGTTTATTTTCTGGTCATGATAGTTCATGAGTACACTAATAGCTATCCACATACAAATACAAAGACAGATTTCACAGATACATTTATAGATCTATGTATATATAGATCATTTTCTATAACTCTCTTATGGCATAAGAAAAATGCTACACATGTGCATTCCCTGTGATTCATGGTGGGACAAAAAGTGGACAGAATGCTCAATCTGATCTATTGATTTAATGTATTGCTCATTTCTTTCTTTTCTTAAATTAAATTAACCTATGCTAACTATATGTATAAAATCATATCTGTATATAGATATAGATATGTATAATGACTTCTCTTTCTTTTTCTTCCTTTCTTTTTTTCATTTCTGTCTTTCATTTCTTTCTTCATCTGTCTACCTATCAATTTTACATGGAACATATTTAAGATCCAAAACTAGAATTAGAAAGAAAAATTCAAATTTTACAATTTACTGATTTTTATTTTATGTCATCTAATTCTCCTATCATTTAGATATGCATCAGCCCTTATAATAGTTATGACTTAATGAGACAAAAAATTGTTAAAAGCGGGAAATCTAGATTCCATTAACTTTGTCATTTAAGTGAGAGTATTACTAGCAAATCCTTAATAAGTGAGGTCAAAACTAAACTCTTAATATGAAGATTTTCAATCCATGGTAAGTTGTTGATAATGTCCAGCTTTTATTATGAAATATAACGGGCAATAGTACTGAGAATTTTGCAAGCAAATAGTGAAATAAATATCTTTGTATTCCAGCAATTAGTATAGACAGATATGTGAATATCAACGTTGATGAGAATTATTTCTATAAACATTCATTTTATAAAAAGGATGTTTTAAAGGTGTTGGGAATATTGAATTAGAAAAAAGATGAGAAGAGAAAGTCCTGATGTAACCCTCCATCAACACACTAATTGCACTATGTGAAGGTCCACCTTATGAAAATAAATGATTTTTGCCTTGCATCAGAGAGCAAGTTAAAATTTTTACAGAAGTGTTTAAAGAGTACACATTTCAAGTCATTAATAACAGAACTTACTGAAGAGCAATACTGCCTAATAATGACAATTTTTCTTAGGCAATGGGTTTGCGTTTTTAGTTACTCAAGAAGAGGCCAAATTGTCATCTGTTTATGTCATTGTAGATAAAATTCTTGACAAAGGAAGCTGTGTGTTAGGTGGATAAGCTAATTGTCACTAATATCTCTTCCTGTTTTAAGACACTTTGTATGTGGTTTTATTTTACTAAGTTGCATAAAATTTTTTCTAGGGACAAGTTGGTATTGAAAAACATTTACATAAGGTTTACATTAATTGAGACATTTCCCTCTATTATATTTTTATACTATGCAAACATACACATTTAAATGTGGATTTACCTGACAAATTTTGCTTTTATTACATAGATTAACTAACTGCTTTATTGCCTATTCTAATGATCATTAAGTGAAAATGGGCATATGGAATAACACAGCTGGGGCCCACTTTACCAAGGTTTTTTAGCAGTTGGATAGCTACGTGATGGTCATACCCACTGTTCTCTCTGAACATTAGTGCTCCATGACTGTCTTTTACGATGTAATTCATTTTCTTCCTTTGCTTGACTCTATTGAAGGAATAAGTAGACTCAAGTTGTGTTTATGCTAAGGAAGAGTATGTAGGTGGTGGTGGTAGGAAAGAGAAATACATTACTTTGAATGTAAGATTGAGATTTATGGGCCCATTGAATCAGATTTGACTTGAATATTAATAAAATAAAAAATCTCAGTGAATTTTAAAGGTTCAGAAATATTGACTCAGAAAATTTTGACTCAAAGGGCTAGCATTTCTATAGTATAGCAAGTGGCACTAATTGACATATTGCTTTCTGTGATGTGAAAGTTTACTCTTGTGTTGTTTATTTATTACAGATATTCTCTTTCCCAATGCCCTAAGTAAGCCCTTATGTTCATATTTTTTAGGTGTATAGGGTATTTGAGTATGAAATATTGCCTTAAAATGAAAGTGATAGATTTGACCCCACAAAATAATTCTTAGACCTTTTTAGATTATTTTTTCCTTAATCAGTACATATGTTTGAGAAAGCCAGTGTATAGGATATACCAATATAATGGCCATTTATTATACTTATGTATTTCTAATGTGTTAGTGCTTTCCAACATAAAGGTTTGCCTCAGGGATTGGCATATTGTTAAGACATTTCTTTTAAAAAATGTTATCATGCTTTGATGATAAATTATTAGATTGAAAGCATCAAATTTTCCCTGGCTGGCATAGCTCAGTGGATTGAGCACAGGCTGCAAACCAAAGGGTCGCCAGTTTGGTTCCCATTTAGGGCACATGCCTGGGTTGTAGGCCAGGTCCCCAGTGGGTGGCACATGAGAGGCAACCAAACATTGATATTTCTCTCTCTCTCTTTCATTCTCCCTTCCCCTCTCTAAAAATAAATAAATAAAATCTTAAAAGCAAACAAAAGAACATCAAATTTGTGTTTGTCATTTACTCTGAGTGTGTCGCTCTGAATACATATATGTGTGGGCAATGTACTTTCACTAACCCAGGGACTTGTCAGTGTTTCTCTTTGAATGTATTAATTTCTCTTCCTAATGCTTATTTCCTATATGTATGTATAACCAAGATGAGTATTCCTTTTTCTATGTATCTAATATAAGATAATGGAATATGAGTTATTTAATTGATAGAATTTCCACATACTATGTAGGGCAGAAATAGTTAGTAACAAGCCCTGGCTGGCGTAGCTCAGTGGATTGAGCGCGGGCTGCGAATCAGGTATCGCAGGTTCGATTCCCAGTCAGGGCACATGCCTAGGTTGCAGGCCATGTCCCCCAGCAACCGTACATTGATGTTTCTCTATTTCTCGCTCTCTCTCTCTCCCCCTTCCCTCTCTAAAAATAATAAATAAATGAAATTAAAAAAAAAAAAGCTTTAAAAAAAAAAAAAAAGAAATAGTTAGTAACAAATAGCTCTTTGCTCAACTTTGACTATTACAATAGAATTTGTGAGTGTGGCAAAATGTTAATTTTAAAATCTAAGTTTTATAGAAATAAGCAAAAACCTCTAATATTGAAAGTTTATATCTACATATGAAGAAAAAGACTTGGGGATTATATTTAATTCTGATAGAACCTTTTTGCAGGGAGGATATACAATATGGAAATATAAGATATGATGTAGGAAAAGTTACTTAATTCTTACAAGAAATTGGAAAGACTATTGAGATACTGAGGCTGGGGAGTGGAGGCAGAGGTTTAGAATAGAGAAACAAACATTGTGGATTCCTGATTTGTAATGAAAGTCTCAGTGGTATAAGGAAGGAAAACACCCAGACAGATTTGGGCTAATCCAAAATTACCAACAGCAAATGCTCTATTTCCTAAATAATAGAAAAGACTTCAGAGGGACCCCAGTGACCAGGCAGTGAAAGGCAACATGTTGATGGCAGAGAGAAGGTGGAAAAGCACATAAGCAGTCCTTTCCCACCAGAGTGGGAATATCTGGACCTCTCATCTCAAATGTGGAGGGATAAAAGAAATAAATATCATCGATGAGGGGAAACAACATTGAGTGGGAGCTGAATATTGAGTTGATTGAATATACCAAAGAGAATGTGGAAGTGACACTGAGGTGTACTGTCACTCACCTTGTACTGGCAAGGTTTGTCTTATTCCTAATGTATGTCCTTTATTGTTCTTCCCAATATATTTAAGGAAGTATGGTTAAGCACAGATATAGCATAAGCAGGAAAGGTGTTCTAAACAGAGGTAATATACAGTATACTAAATATATGATTTATTTCATATTTGTATTATAGTGTATACATGCTACACCCCTTAAATATTCATAAGATTCTTTTACTTCTATTTCTAATATTCTTGTCCCCTGTCCAAGCTATAAATATTTTTTACTTGAAGTACTACAATTACCTCTTAAATTATTTCCCTGAATCAATTTTTATCGCCAAATTGTAGAATTATATTTTCAAATTGTGAATGTGAACCTATTTTTTATCCATCTTAGTATGTAGACCAAAATCCCTAACATGGCAGGCAGCTTCCTGCCAGTTCTTTTCTTCGGTCTTCTTGACCTTGCTTCAGACTCATTTCACACTTCTCATAAGCTCTCCACACTTTTGGAATTAATCTTGATTTTTTTTCAGGGCCTTTGGACTGCCTCTTTTCTCTGCATCAAACGCTTCCCACAACCTTGGCTCAGTTAATTGTTATTCAGCATTACAAGTTTAGTGAAAGATACCACTTTGTACAGAAACAGTCTCTGATCAACCCAGGCTAGATCACATTCCCGTGCTATTTGCTTTCAGTTTTTCTTCTGTGTTTCATTCATAACAGTTTGGCAGTGTGTGATTTCATACCTGTATCATCATTTCATTTTCTTTATCTTGCATGTAAACTCGGGGCAGACTAGAACCTGTGTATTTGTTTCACTGTGCTACACCGAACACCAAGAAGAGCTTTAAACATAATAGGAACAAAAGTATGTTAAATCATTGTGTAAAAGCATGAATGAATGAACATGTGAATGCAAATACATGAGTCTAAACAAACTTCTGTGACACACACAAGTGCAGGAGTTCCTAACTAAGACAGAGAATGATAAGAGCCTGTTGCCAGAAATAACATCTGGTAATATTTTTGTTTTCCAGATATTTAAGTGTCATTTATAATAATACTTATGGAAATTAAGTCACTTTTATAATGCTTTGAAAATACTTGGGTAGATAATTATTAATCACATGTTTTTTCATCTGAATAATATTGCTCCCAGGGATAGCAGGTATATGATAAATCTTGAGAGTAAGTTAGCTATATGAATATAACATGGACTAAATTGTGGTTTGGGAGAGTCATATATTTTGTCCTTTATTTTGGATGTTGTGTTGAAGAATTTAATAATGAAAGTTTGAGAGTGAGACTTTCTCTTAATATATGTGTGTATGTCAGTCACGGTAGTCTATCTGCATCTCACAGGCTTAATAATAAAAGTTTATCTCTTAGGTGTACAAATTCTAATGTTGAGCTTCATAGAAGCTATTCCCTATATGTGGTTCAGTGACTCAACCAGATTTCATTGTGTGGAAATCATATATTTATAGTGTGGCTTCTAAAATCTCCATGGTCAGCTTTGAGATTTGTCCTCAATCCTTAACTATCATTTTATTGACCAGTGCTCAATAACCTAACTGTACTTTGCTTTAAAAGGGCAAGAAATTACAATAGGAGGCAAAAAATATATAATGAAAAATTGTGAATACTGGCTTTTTTGTAATGGGATGTTATTATGAGTTAAATTTTGTCTCCCCCAAACATATGATGAAGTCCTAACCATCTGCACCTGTAAATTTCACACTGTTTGGAAATGTGGTCTTCGTAAATTTAATCAGGTTAAAAACAGGTCATACTAAATTAGCATGGGACCTAATATGATATGATTGGTGTTTTTATAAGAAGACAAGACAAAAACACAGGGAGGAGAAGTTTATGTAAAAATATTGAGACACGCATGGAGAGAAGGAAGCCAGCCACATGAAGATATAGGCAGAGATGGGAATGATACTGCCACAAGCCAAAGATGCCTAAGGCTATTAGAAACTCGAAGAGGCAAAACCCACCCCACTCACCTAGATGTTTAGGAAGAAGCATGGCTCTGCTAAGAACTTGATCCTGGGTTTAGCCTGCACACCTATGAAATGATATATTTATGTTGTTTTATACCTCCTAGTTTTTTGGTATTTTGTTATGGCAGACCTGGGGAATTAATAGAGATTCTTGTTAAATAGAAGCAGGGGACAAAGTAGACAGTTAATCATATCCTTACAAAAAGTAAAACAAGTTGGGATAGAAGGTGTAATATATTTTATTCATTGATAAATCTTGCCTCTTTCTTTGATGTTCTAGATAGGTGCAGAACTGCCACAAGAACATTTTTCTTGTGCTTAGTATTAAGAAAAGAGAAAGAAATGAGCTAAGTACCAGAATTATGGCCATTTGGGGATATGAGTTTAATAGCAAACATGTATAAATTAGAATGGAAGAACAGAGAATGACACGTGACTCTTGCCTGTCCACATTATCTCACCCGGTGTATTCTGTAAATCATAGAAGGTGTATTTAGGAGTTAAAAAGAAATTAAGGGATCAGAAAGCTTCATAGTATAATAATTCCTCTACAGTCACTTACTCTATCCTCTTTAATGTATTAAATTCATGTCTTCACAGAAAATACAGATTTGTCTCCAGTACTGTTCCTTACTCCTGCCTAAACATAATCTTTCCCAGTCTAATTTTTCACTTTCTTCCACTTATCTTAATTTGTTATCCTCAATATTAATTAATGGTCCCTTGGTATCTAACTACTTTCAAAACTCTCCATTTACTGAATAATTTTCAATAACAAAGTTTTATTCCCCAAAGTGCTATAATCTAGTTTCTTTCCAAATTATGTGCTTAATCTCTTTTTATTTAGGAAATCAGTGAACTTCTCATCCCATTACTTCTTTTCAAGTCTTTGTTCTACTTCAAACGGTTGAACAATTGTGTGGTTAATAAAAATGTTATGTTTTCACTCCTCATTAAAAAAGCAATCCCAAACTTTCTCCTACTTGGAAGGAAAATGGGTGAAGCTTCTTTTTTTTTTTTATAAGTTCAGTGGTGATAGCAAGCTGATTAAAGAATGGAACATTGATGCCTTAGCACCATATGAAAAATAACCTTTGTACGTCTGAATACCACGCAGGCAAGTACAGAATTAGACACATGTCTGTTCATGGACAGCAGCTGCCATTCACACAAAGGAACATAGACTAGGCAACCAAGCAGAGACTGCAGATCCACAAAACCCACTCTTCCTCATTTTCCTTTCTTTTGCCTTACATTTTTAAAATTCACATTGGAATAGTTCAGAAAGTCAATGCAAATCAGAACTTTAGTGCAGTTACAAGGCCCAGAGAGAAGAACTTGTCCCTCCCTTCCTATAACCTTATGTAAAAAATCAGTTCTTTGGTTCAGATTTATCAATTCTATGTCCTTCTTCTTTTATCAACTCTTAATTTGGTTTCCATGACACCAGACTTCCCTTGCTATCTCATTGACCATAAGGTTACTGTTCCTCTCATTAATTATTACATCTTATACTTAAGTGATTCTCTTCTTGATATTTTAGTTCTTGCTCTATACAATCTTTTTGGATAAAACTGTGTATGAGGCCTGTCCAAAAGGTATCCAGCCACATCACATGAAAAATAGACACATTTATTGAAGAAGACGCAAGGTACAAGAAGCATTGTACATAGGACCATCACGTCTCAGTTCACTTCAAAGTAGACACCTTGGGACCTCACACAGTTCTCCCTATCACCATCTGCTATTCCATCATATTTTCCTGAATCTCATTGATGGTCTGAAATCTCTTCCCCTTCAAATGTGATTTTAGTTTGGGGAAAAGCCAGAAGTCACAAGGCACAAAATCTGGGTTGTAGAGGGGCTGAGTCACCTGGGTGATTTAATATCTTACCAAAAAAAAACAAAATAAAACAAAAAACCACCTCTGCATGAGAAGTGATGCATGAGCTTGTGGGCTGTTGTGACAAAGCTGCCAATAACCAGGTGGCCACAGGGGCAGTCTTCTGAATCATGCAAAGAGTTTCCATGGAAGAATATTCAAGTTTAATGCAAAATTTGATGCAGATCCATTGCTCTGCTCTCTTAATCATTTTGAATGTCACAGCCACACAGAACACATGTCCACTAAATGGTATCTACCGCCCCCACTGACCAGTACAGTGAAGTTATCATTGGTCATGTATGCACATTCCAGTTCACTCTCCTTGGCTGCCAGGTTACAAAAACTTTGGGTGCAAAACTGTTTCATTATATTAACAATTGCTGGACTTTTTCTGGACATATTTTGTATTTCTATTGTTGTATATTCCATGTGAATTCTAATGATGGCCAGATTTCTAATCCTAATCTCCATGTTTTTTATGACTTTGCTTTCTCTTCCTATTGAGAAGTTCTGGGAACATTTCTAATTTACCAATATTCTGGTTACCAATATCAATAACTAAGGTGATTCTTTCCCTCACATATCTACTCTTAATAACAGGAATTTTATGTGCACTACTATACACAAATTATATGATGGGTAATCTAGGACAGAATCATCTTGGTTACTCTCATGTCCTAATATTAAGACTTTTCTGCCACTTATTTTTATCATAAATTTATAGTGACTATTCAGATATATAATGAAAATCAAAATTGAAATAATGATCTGAAAAGCAAAACAAAACAAACAAGACTACCACTTGTAAACAGATGACTCTCAAATATAGAATTTTAGACATAATCAGTCTTCCAATATCCAGCTAAAATGTTTAAAATTTTTACATCTATAACTTTGTCACATCATATCCAAATTTCAACCATTATTTCCTTATCCTTTTAATAGTCTTCATTCCAACCATCTTCCCAAGATAAACCTTAAAATTACTCCAATTCTCTTTTTCTTAATCTCTTCATATTCAAAAAATCATCAAGAGTGTAGGCTGAATACCTTTAAAGCCCTAAACCTTTTACCTGTAGGCTTATATTATCAGGCAAAAATAAAGTTTTATATCTACTAACCACAGTTATTCTTTTTTTGAAACTGAACTTATTCCTTATTCGATGTTCTAAGCTATATTTCACACAAAATAGATTATTCATTAAAGCTAATAGAATTACTTAAATTTACAATGTAAAAATATATTAATTGTAAGAAATATAGAGGTACTTAAAAATCTAATCATAAGACTATTTGACTAGAATTTGTTCTGTTTAAAGGATGTTGTTCTATACCATGAAGAAGGTTCAGCCTAAGTGACCATCAATAGATGAGTAGATAAGAAACTGTGGTATGTGTATATAATGGAACACTATGCAGGAGGTAAAAAGAATTCCTACATAATTTCTACCTTGTGGGACAGCATGGATGGAACTGGAGATGACTGTGTTCAGTGAATAAGCCAGTTAGTGAAAGATAAATAGAGGAATCTAGTGAGCCAAATAAACTAATGAGCAAATAGAACCAGAAGCACAGCATCATGGAACTGATGAAGGACCCATGAACCATGGTGAAGGGTCTGATTATGAAAGCGAGGAGTGGGCTGCACTGAGGTGGGTGATAAGAGAAAAACTGGGACAGCTGTAATAGCATAAACAAAAAAGATTTAAGAAAATTCTAGTGTTTAATCGTGATGTCAGCCAGAAGGACTCCATCTGAAAAGTGAACATCGAAAAAAAAAAATGTAATAAATTAGAAAACTCTGCTTATCTGCAAAACTATTGTCAATCATGCAAAGTTTCTTGTAACTTGAAGATGTCATCAAAAGAGACATGGTGTTCTTACAAATTTAGTATACCCAGAACACTTCCCACATCATAATTAATAAACATCGGTATAGAACAGTACTATTTAGTAGCCACTGCATGATTTCTTTCACATGTGTGATTTAAAAATCCTGGAATTCAGTGGAATCTCTTTTAATTCAGTTAAAATGTTTAAAAGCTTCACTTTAAGTATTGTTTTAACACTTGTATATCTCCAGGATCAAGTGTCACAACCATGACTAGATTTTTCATTAGAAGCAAAATCTAGTTTAGTTTATTTCAATACATTATTTGATTTAGTTTATTTTGATGCATTATTTCTTCTCCTAGCTATGACTTGTTAATGAGGGTATTAGTTCATTTTTAAAGATTTTCCCCATTCACTTTATGTTCTCCTGGGTTGGTTTACTTAAACGGATTTTAGATTTCTATCTGACAAACTGGAAAAGATTAGGTGAATGAACATAACCAGAATTTGTCTGTTTGCAGCAAATTGTTTTGAGTTTGTATTACTCTGGATAATTTATATTTTCTGAATGTATACCTAATTCCAAAATGAAGGAATACTTCATTAGTGCTACTGCTTTTTTATCCCAGGATAAGAATAACCATTATTTGTTTTGAAACAGTTTTAATGAGGACCCTGGAAATTAACTCAATATCTGTGACATTTGAAATGAAATATTATATAGTAACTCCCTTAACTTTTTGCAATAGCTTCACTTATTATACGAAAAATTATTCTTCAGTAATATTGAAATCTTCTACTTTTTTCTAACAATTCAATAATATTAACTCAGTTATTCATTGAGCTTTTAATTGATGTTTCAGATTGGATGGCCCTAATCCAGAATTTGTGATCAGATCCAAATTCACTTTCGTGATCAAACCATTAAATCTAATTTAAATTTTAATTGTTTTCATTATGTTTCTGTGACTTATTTTCATTTCAGCCTGGGTATTTTACAGCTGTAAAAGAAAATTGCATGTATGTGTGTGTTTTAATTTGGGTCTTATAAACCTACCTAATGATACTCACTCATTCAGAAAAAATACTGAGTATCATAAGCACAGTTCTAGGTGCTAGAGATTCATCAATAAGCAAGAGTCACAAACATTAGGTAGATTCAATACAGCCAATATCACTATCTATTTAAATATTCATAGTTTTTTAAAAAAGAATCACTAACATATTGAGTCAAGAGTGAGAGAGGAGGGAATATATAACTCCTATTCCAATACCAATTTATACTTTGTATGCATATATACCTTTAGAACACTAAACTATTATCTCCTAGAAGTAACATTATAACCTTTTATTGGAAATAAAGTAACAACTTGAATTACTCATAACTCATGTAATTGGTACCAAACAGTAATTGTGAAAGATTTAGTTATTGCAGTTTTGAAAGACTTATGTGGTTATATGTTTGTAATTCATGAGACCTTCCACCTTACCTATCTTCCTCTCTGCCTAAGCAATGATATTCATAACATCACCAATTAGTGTTGCTAGTTACATTTTAAAAATTGAGTATGAATTGAATACCTAGTATTTTTCAAATGTCCATCTTATATCATATCATAAACAATGTTAAGTACCTATCATGTTTGGTAAACAATATCTTTAGTCTGTTACTAGACCTTGGCTCCAAACTACAGTTTTTGATCTGTTGCTCTATTTTCTTATTTATGACACACTCCAAACTCTGCCTACAGTTTTCTCTACCAGTCCCTTACTTGTCCCTGTATTCGGACTGCTTTTTCTAACTCCCCTCTTTGACTGAGAGACTTAACCATGTTGGTGGCCATCCCACTCACACTACTTTAACTAGACCCTGGGAACTTCACTTTAAACAGTCTGGCCTTACAATTACTACTAGTGCTATAACTATTATCACTATTATTATTAATTTTATCCAATTCCTCATACCTTTCACTTATTATATATTAATTTAAGCATC
>PVIA01008530.1:0-70665 GCA_004024845.1 Tonatia bakeri | reverse complement strand
GGCCTGGCCTTTGTCCATCACTGGAGCGCACACAGCCGAGGGTCCTGTGAAGGGTGGTCCCGAGGAGGCGGGGTTGGCCCTGTGGGGTGAGCTCCGTTTACAGGACAGGTAAAAGGAAGAGAAGTGACAGGCAGAAGCCAGACGGGCCCCAGCAGATAGATGCCCAGAGCACCGAGGTTGGCAGACTGGGGAGGCAGGTATCAAAATGGCTCTGTCTGAAACCGCATCTTGTAGCGAGGGGACAGCTGTCAGGCAGGGCCTTAAGGTGCAAGACCTGAGTTCCCGTGAGCACTTCTGCTTGTGTGTGACGTCAGGCCAAACAGAGCGTCCCCCCATTTTCATGGGAGCAGAGAGCGAAGGAAAGTGCTCGCATGGTCCTCACTGCCGCCCCAGCAAAGAGGGTCCGGGGAGTTGACTGAGGCCGCCGATGGCTGTGGCGGAGACATCCCTGCGGAGTGTCCCCCCGGTCACCCAGTCCCACTCGGCAGCTCAGAAGGCCGGCCGTCGGCAAAGACGCCAGAGCTCCCTTGCGCCTCCTTGGCTGTCGCGTTGGGGGGGCACCTGGGAGACCGGACCTGTCTCTGCAGGGTGTTCTGCGGGCCCCATGCAGCCGCTCTGGCCGCCCTCTGTCCTCCCCACTTCATCTTGCTCTTGCTCCACAGGTCGAAATGAGAAGGGGCAGCTTGGACATGGTGACACCAAGAGAGTGGAAGCCCCTAGACTCATTGAGGGTCTCAGCCATGAGGTGATTGTGTTGGCAGCCTGTGGGCGGAACCACACCCTCGCCTTGACGGGTAAGCGATGGCTGGTTTCTGTGGTGGTCACTGTGGCAAGAGGTCAGATGGTCCTCTTTGGGTGGGGGCGGGGTAGAGTTGCCCCTGTAACCCTTGGTCACCATCAGAAAGATGCCGCAGAGGGCTCCACCCACCACCTTTTGGAATAAATGCTGTCTCGCTTGCATTCTTCCTGGCAAAGGACCTGGTTTTATTATTGGGGAGGCTTTGATTCCAGGTCTAGTTCAGAGCCCTCAGCATTATTTTCCCTTTGTGGTATTGTTCTTTCCTTCCAGAAACGGGCTCCGTGTTTGCGTTTGGGGAGAACAAGATGGGGCAGCTGGGCCTGGGCAACCAGACGGACGCCGTCCCGAGCCCCGCACAGGTACTGCACCCCCCCACCTCCGCCCCGCCAGCCTGTTGTGCTTGCCTGTTTGTGGTGAGGGTGTGGGTTCCTCTGGATTCCTCGTTCAGAGCCTAGATGCTTTGAGTGGAATTCTGTGCTGTAGTCTCTAAAGCAGGTGTGATATGTGTCCGCCGTTGAAAAAGTACCTGCAAAGCACAGTGAATGAAATAATTTGTTACAGAGGCCTCGTCGGAAGCCTGATCTGTCCCAGGGAAAGGAGGAGATGTTGTGTGGGTGTCATCGGTCTTTATCGGCCAGTAGTTGCCTGCAGGTGCCTGGAACACAAACAGGAATGAGTTGGAGGGGTGGGACTTACACCGGAAACCTGAACCAATACAAAGCAGCTCAATGCTAACGAGTGGCTGGCTAGTGGTGTAATGATGGAGGGACTCGGGTTTCTTGGCCTCGAAAAGAGACAAGAGACCGAGCCAGGCTGTGGTTTGGAGGATTTCTGAAGCGTTGCTGCTGTGGCAGCCGTTTGTTCCTCAGCAGGACGGCAGGCAGGGTGTCCAGAGATGTGCGCCCCAGGGGACAGGGCCCAGAGGCTCCACCCCGTCCCCTGTTCCAGCCCCGATCTGCCCCCACCCCATCCCCCCAGTCCGGTGCGGATCTCCCCACTGTCACTTCGTCCCCACTTGTCACGGGCTCTCCCGGACGCGGCTGGAGTGCAATAAATAGCATGTTTTCCAAGTGCTCTCTGAAATTCGTTCTCAAATCCCGTGTTCAGTTACTCGGGGCCTTCGCTGGCTTCTGACTTCTAATTGTGAACCAGTCTGTTCCTTGTTCGGACCGTTGGCCAGTATCTCTGCAGAGGTAAAGGAGAGTGTCCAGTGGATGATTTCACTGGTTGGTGGTAACACTTACAAAAGCTTTTCTTTGAAATGTTGGGGCTGAGCTGGTGACCAGAGCGAGGTTTGAGGGCTGTGATGGTGAGCTTCCCGTGTCTCCCACACTCACGCCCACACCGGCCAGCGGACTGCGGCCTTCACGGGGCACCGGGATGTGCGAGGCCGAGTGCCGGCTGTTCTGAGTATCAGAGTTACAAAGACCTGGGACGCTACTTACCTGGCTTTGAACTTGACTCCAGTGGGAATGCAGGGGTCCCCAGGGTGTTTCTTTGTGTAGATCCTAAACCTTTGCCTTCGAAACAGTTGAGCCCGTTACATTTCCCTTGTAGCCCAGTAATTGTTGCAGCACGAACCAGAGAGGTAGAGACTTCTTAATCAACCTTTTAAAAGCGTGCCTGAAAGTCTCCTGTCTTCTTTTCAGATAATGTACAACGGCCAGCCAATTACCAAAATGGCCTGTGGGGCCGAGTTCAGTATGATAATGGACTGCAAAGGAAACCTCTACTCCTTTGGGTGCCCTGAGTACGGTCAGCTGGGTATGGAAGTATATTTTTTTTTAAAAGCTCTGTGATCTAACTGTATATTTAGAACCCGAAGTAAGTGTGGGGCTGCACACGTGTCAGGGATGTGGGTAATTGATCGCAGATAACAGCCCTGGTCCCTTAAGTGGATCTCCCCGTCAGTGGAACAGCACGTCCTCACTCACAGGGCTGGGGAGCGTTAGTCACAGTGACTCGCCTTAAAGAACAAGGGCCCCAGTCCGACAAAAGATGCTTTATTCTGATTTGGGAGTTTGTGGATATATACAAGGATTTCAAAGGGGAAAGGGGGGACCAAAGCACCCTCATTTAGTTCCATGTTTAAAGATGGGCTTTTATGGAAGAGGAGGAAGTGACGCGAGGTGCAGGCGCTTCTGGAAGCCCTGGCCTGGGCCGTCATGTGCAGGACACACCTGAGGAGCCATGTGCACCAGCGGCTGGGAGCCCTGCCTGTTTTCACCCCTAAACGGGGTGCACTCTTCTAAAAACACGTACTTGCAGCTCATTGAGTGAAAACGGAAAACTCGGGAGGGGAGGCAGGTCTCGCCACGTCTCAGGATGTCTCTCCATCCTGATTTCACAGGGTCTCCATTTTCTTTTCCCATCTGACAACAAAGTGTTTTTCCCCTTCCTGGCGCCTTCTCCACTCCACCCCCAACCCCCAGCCCCAGCCCCAGCCCCTTCTGAGTGGGAGGTGAGGCGTGGGCGCCCTCTGCTGGCTCCCCGCTGTATGCCGCTCCAGGGCCTCGCCCCCGGATCTGGGTTGCTGGGGCTCCGCGTCATCACAGCAGGCAGATGGAAAGGCTGCATAAATAGAAGGAGGAGCGTCTCGCTGGCCTGAGACTTCAGGGAACAGTGACTTTGTGAAACTAAATATACCTCAAGTCAGACATGAATAAGAAAGAACAGCCCCTTACGTACATTCAGTGCTGGTTGCCAGGGAGTTGCCAGAGACCGTTGGAGAAAGCGTTTCCATGGCCACAGGCCCACATGCGGTCCCCAGCCCCGAGCTGAGCTCCAGAAGGGCGTTCTGGTCTACTTCCGGAACCAAGTGCGGCCCCCTGCTGCCTGCGGCCGCCCCAGATCCACAGAGAGGCGGCTGGTTGCAGCCGGCTGGTTCTCCTTCAGGGAGAGCCCAGTGAGCTTGGCAAAAACGGCTGACGCCGTTACTTCATGCCAGTCACCGTCTATGTGCCTCGTACAGCTCTCTGCTTCCTGGTCGGTACTCGTTTAGAGGTGCTGAGAAACAGCCTTGCCAGCCTTGCTCTGTAGCTGTAGAATTGGCTTTTATATCTACAGAGTCAGTTATTCTTTACTCGACAGCTTGCAAACCTGTTCTCAATCTCACTGTCCAAATCTAGAGCTATCCCTTCTGGAACTGGAACCTGAATGTGACCAGCTCCCCCCCGCCCCCTGCACCTCCCATCACAGTACACCTACTGGGGCAGGCAGGACAAAGACGAGAATGTGCCCTTAACTGTTCTGCCACCCATAATGCTCATGTGGGTTACTGGTAAAACATGAAAAGACAGGTCTGGGGTTGTGTGGTGAACTCTTTGGACCATCTTGGCCCCCCCCACCTCATTCAGGGGTTCCTGGAGGACCCCAAGCCAGACACAGACCATTCCTTTGGACCAGCACCTTCCACCTCCGTAGTCTGCAGCCCATGGTGAGACGTGCACTCACGTTGCAGCCCGATCTGAATGTAGAAACACAAACACAGTAAGGCCCTTATTGTAGACTGTGTCCTTGGGTGTTTCTCGCTTCATTTTAAAAATAACTTGAGTAACTGGTTTCAACCCACTAAATGGGTTTCGTGGCCATGACTGGGCTGTGCCTCAGCTTGGAGAAGGCTGCTTGGTTGACAAGAGGTGCCAGCCAGCCAGCCGGGGGCAGGTGCTTGGCTGGCCGCTGTGGCGAGCAGGGCCCTGGGCCGCGGCTGCTGCTGACCGCCGGCTCTGGCACTGCAGGACACAACTCAGATGGGAAGTTCATCGCCCGGGCGCAGCGGATCGAGTATGACTGCGAGCTGGTGCCCCGGCGAGTGGCCATCTTCATCGAGAAGACGAAGGACGGGCAGATTCTGCCTGTCCCCAACGTGGTCGTGCGAGACGTGGCCTGTGGCGCTAACCACACGGTGAGTCCTGAGTGCCCCTGATGTTTTCTTCCTGACCCCCGCAGGTGTGGCTGAGCACACGGACGTTTGGGGTGGGCTCACACGCTGTCTTCTGCTCTGCTTCTGTCCAGCAGAACATCACAGGCGTCCCTCTGGGCGGATGGACAGTGCCCTGTAGGGAGATGCTGACTAGTTTTCCTGAATCGTTTTTTAACGATCAAAGTGGCTTCCCTGAGGTCACTTGAGAAGAATGGCGATACACTTTGTATACAAATAGTCTTTACTTCAGCTGCCTCCAGGCATCTGCTTTGCTGAGAGTGCCTGTGCGTCACACAGGATCCTTTTCTCTGTTGAACGAGCGTGAGGCTGGAAGTCCAGAGACCAAGCTCGTGTCCTGGGGGCTGCTCTGCGGCCGGGTGACCTCAGGCACAGCTCCGTCCCGGGCGTCTCCCTCCCGGTCTGGTGCGCAGGAGCTTGGCCTAGATGGTTTCCGTCGTTCAGAGTCTGGAAACAGCCTCTTCAGGTTATCCTAATAGGTTGTGTTTCACGTGATTTGAACGTTAAACACCAAAGGTACTGTGAAGAAAAGAACATTTTGAATCGTTGGGACGTCCGTGTGCTTGCTGCACCAGGGACCAGGCGGGTCACCTGCACGAATCAGCTGGGGAGTCTAAAGAAAATCGTGGCGGGGGGCTTGCCTGGTCCTTCCTGCAGGTGGGTCACTGTCATCCGGAAACGGACGTGTCTGTCTGCTCTGGGACGTAGCCCCCTTCTGGTGGGGGGAGGGAAAGACTTGTGATTTAAATACGAACAAAACGTAGTGTCCCTGGCGCAGTAAATGGCGAGGTCCTTGTACTGCTGCTGCTCCTGTTCCTGTCGCCTCCCCCACCTGCGCAGGCAGGTGACGGGACAGAGTGTCTCCCGTGTCTCTGGCCCTTTGCCCTTAGCCACTGCACTAGCTTCTCCGGAGCGGAAGTGAGGACTCCCCCCGCCGCTGGCAGGCCTGTCCCCGACCCTGTGTCGTCTCTCCCACAGCTGGTCCTCGACTCCCAGAAGCGTGTCTTCTCCTGGGGCTTTGGTGGCTACGGCCGGCTGGGTCACGCTGAGCAGAAGGACGAGATGGTGCCCCGCCTGGTGAAGCTGTTCGACTTCCCCGGGCGCGGGGCGTCCCAGATCTACGCCGGCTACACCTGCTCCTTCGCCGTCAGCGAAGTGGGTGAGTGGGATGGTCTCCCTCCACGGCGGAGGCGTGCCCTGGTGCCCCGTGGAAGCCACAGCTGTCGTCCACTCCCGATCCCAGGGCCTTGATTTCGTTGGCTGCTTCCCTGTGTCCTTGCGAGCATGACACTGCTTTGTCACTGGTGCCGGGCATCTCGCGTGGCAGTCCCAGCCCTGTCGCCTGTCTCGTTGGTGTTGCCGGAGGTGAGAACTCAGCTCACAGGGGCTCGTGATTGCCTTTCTCCAGGTGGTCTGTTTTTCTGGGGGGCCACCAACACGTCCCGTGAGTCCACCATGTACCCGAAGGCTGTGCAGGACCTCTGTGGCTGGAGAATCCGGAGCCTGGCTTGTGGGTATGTGGCAGTGGCTCCTGGGGGGCAGGACGTCCGTCCCCCTCCCGGGGGTGCTGGATGCACCTGGGGGGCCTGCCCTTGAGAGGGTTCTGCTGTCCATCGGAGCATCGGGTGGACTGAACCCCGAATCCTAGAGGGGAGGGGCTATGCTTGTCAGAGGGCAACAGGTCCTGGAGCAGATGACTCGGTTCCCTGCCTCCAGGGAAAGTCACTTGGAAGGTGTTTGTTCCTTGGACGGTGTGCTCTGCTCGTGTTATAGGTTCAAAGTTACGTTTAGGGACACGTGGTGGGGTTTTAGCAGCTCTGACATGCTGGTAAGAAATCGGTGTCCATGATTGTCACATCAGTTTGAGACCCTGGTGAGCTGCCCAGCAGTTCTTGCTGAAGAGTTCCCGGCCAGGTTGTGGGGGTAGCCGCAGTGGGGGGTGGCTTTTGTCTGTGGCAGCCTCTAGTCCTGCCCAAATAATTGTGAGGTTCCACCCCCTTTGGAAGGAGCTCCACGTTGTCCCAATTTGGTCTCCTATTGCCAGTGTGTTCACTCAAAGTTGACTACCTGACCCCCAACCCCCGAGAGCTGTAGAACCCCAGGCAGAGGTGAGGCAGGCAGGTCGGGGTCCCATGTGAGGCTCTACAGTTTGGGCCTACGAGGGTTCCAGGGAAACCTGGCAGCCCCCTGCTCTGCGTTACCAGGAAGTGAGAGCACTGTGGAGTTTTAATGGACACGCTTGGTTTTAAAGCTAGCGCGTCACACCACGTTCTCGAGCTGGCGGCTGGGTCAGGAACGGGGCCTGGGCTGCCGGCTGTCTGCTGACCACCTGCCTGTTCACAGGAAGAGCAGCATCATCGTGGCCGCGGATGAGAGCACCATCAGCTGGGGCCCCTCACCGACCTTCGGGGAGCTGGTAAGCTGGCCTCTGTGCCGCAGGAGGCAGCCCAGTCGGGGCTCGCTGAGACCGAGTCCTGAAAATATGTGGACTGGAGAAAACGGCCCTCTTCCGTGTTGTGTTAAGACCCACCGTAGTCCCTAACCTCTGAGCACTTCCGCACTGTGCCGTCAGACTCCGTTGGCCCTTGGACCGCGCAGGCCCACGTGCACGTGGGCTTGTTCAGTCGGCTGCGGTCAGCTGGCCTGCACAGCTCAGACTGTGTCGGGTTATAACCCCACAGGCAGGGACCCGCATGTGCAGAGGGCCGACTCCTGACACGCAGACTTGTCAGCTGTGGGGTAGACTGGTCCCCAACCCCTCCACCCCACATTGTTCGAGGGCCAGCTGTAATTGTGAACGTCCTTTGTGTCCACGTTGTGACACGGGAATCGGGAAGGATTGGGTCCCACGCCCCCTGCGTTTTGTAAACCGTGGGTGTGGCATGAGGGTGACAGGAAAGGCCAGGGTCCCCTCACCCCTCTCCGGGAGAGCCTGAGCCAGTGGAGCAGCGGGACTTTTTGAACGGTGTGGTGGGTGTGCCTGCTGCCTTCCCTGGGTCTTCAGAGCCTTTTTATCTCCGGCAGCAGCCCTCGCCGGTTCACGGAACAGGGTGTTGTCCGGCCAGCCTCTTAGGTCCCTGGGGATATCTCCCCTTGTTTTTCCTGATTGAGTTTTATAAAAGTGTGTTCCCTGCTTTTCCTCAGTTACTTGAGCAGTTAGAACTGTGCTGGGTTTCTCACACGCACTTGGCCTTCCCCAGCCATGTGCCTCTGCTCGGGTTCTGCCGCTTGGGCAGCCCTGACTTCTCCCCCAGACGGACGGCGTGGCTGGGGCTCACCCTGGAGGTCCGCCTGCCCTGCCCGTGGTTTGACCCTCAGCTGGGCTCTTGGGTGTCCTGCTGGAAACGCAGTCGTCTCTCTCCCCACCTGTCTCCTCCTGTCACGGACGGGGGCTGGTGGCATCATGGAGACGAGGGGAGAAGGACTGGATCCCTTGAGCCATCTCCAGGACTGCCGGGCTGAACGTTACTTTTCCTGGGCGCTGTGCACCCACCTTCAGCCTGGCAGCTTTGGAGGGGTCCCGTTTGGGCCTGAAAACCAGGCCCAGTTTTGATGGATTGTTCTTAGGGAAAGGGCCTCTCAGAAATACAGGCTGAGTATCAACTTTAAGACTGGAGGGGAAAGAGAGGGACTCTCAGGGCAGCCCCTCAGGGTGAGAAGACGGCTTGGCACTTGGGGGAGCCACTCACTGTGGGGGAGGCACAGAGCGGGGCCTGGTGGCACGTGGAGCTGGGGAGGGAAGTCCCTCCTCACCTGCCCTGTGCGTCCCTCTGTTAGAACTGAGCTGGGGGGTCTGCCAGCATTGAAATCACCCACCTCCTCGCCTGTGACCTGCCCCGGCCCCTCCCCCCAGCAGTCCTTGACCAATCCCTTTCATCCCTGGTTGGGCGATGGTGGCGTCATCACCGATAATAGGTGGTGGGCAGGTAGACGGCCAGCCTTCCTTGTGATCGTATAGCCCTGAAGGGCCGTGGTGGCTGTTTCTTCCTGGGCTCACCAGTGAGACGTCCCCAAAGGTACCTGTTACCATAGAAATCCCTAGGGGTTACAGGTGAGCCTCTGTCCTCCCCGAGTTAAGAAGTAGTCGTGTGTTGGCAGCACATTTTGGGGGTGAATGTTGCTCCCTCGGCCTGGCCCGTGCCGCCGAGACCCCAGACCTGCGAGCGCCTTCTCCGCTTACCTCACCAGGGCTACGGGGACCACAAGCCCAAGTCTTCCACTGCAGCCCAAGAGGTGAAGACGCTGGACGGCATTTTCACAGAGCAGGTGAGCCGGGACCTCTGTGCTGCCAGGGAGAACACGTGCCTGTTTGCACCTTACCGTCCGTGTTTCTGGTCTTTGCGTGTGCCGCCTCGGTTTTCCGATGTGTGGCAGCCATCCGAGGGATGCACAGAGGCACGCTGGCCGGGCCCCGTCCTCCTCACTCTGGACGACGCTGGCCCCGGTCCCGCCCCAGGTGGATCTGCTCCAGGGTGACTCCCTCTCACATCGGCCTCACAGCTGACCCCGGGACTACACACCCTTAGGCCGGGGCAGGTGGTGGGGTGAGGCCCCTTCTCTGCCGCTAGATCTGCCAGGCTGCCAGCTCTGTCTGCCAAGACGCAGGCTGTGTGTGTGCCCTCCCATGAGGCAGGGCTGTGGCCCAGAGAGGTGGAGGAAATGGGGTGGGACACGCTGGTCCCTGCAGATAGTTGGTGTGGAAGCCCTCCTGGGTGGGCTCCCCCCATCTCCTCCCTGAGGCAGCTGGGGGGCACTGGTGGCAGGCGGGTTGGTGGCAGGGTGTTGGTGACAGGCACATGAGACTAGTCACCTTTGTAAAGCGTTTTTATGCATTTTCAGGCATCCTCCGTTTTTTCCGTACTGACCCAGTTTGCCTGCCCAGCTGGCTAGTGTCCTTTCTGTTCCAAACCCAGTGTGACGCGCCTGTGTGCCACAGTGTCACACGCAACACTGACTTGTCCCTCCAGGTTGCCATGGGCTACTCACACTCCTTGGTGATAGCGAGAGATGAAAGTGAAACCGAGAAGGAGAAGGTCAAGAAGCTGCCAGAGTATAACCCCCGCACCCTCTGATTGCCCGGAGCCCCCACTCCACACCTTGCGGCAGCTGTCATTCCCACATGCACTGGGGCGGGAAGTCAGACGAGGAATCGAAACAAGCGGAAGTTGGCTGAAGGTGCATTTTTGTTAGACTCCCTGAGGTTCCGTTTTATAAGTGGTTCAACGTCAACTACCTTTTCTGTATGCTTTCCAAAGTGTTTTTCCTTTCTTGATGTTTAATTAAAATATTTGCTCATAGTTGACTTACCATTCCTACAAGAGGCAGGAACTTTGAGCAATCTAGGGTTTTTTTACGTTTCTCTCCCCCTGCTTCCCAAATATACTTCTCGAAACTCCCCTTTCCGATTGTAATCAGCATTGTGGTCCCGAGTGGGTGCAACCTGGGACAGCAGTCCACGTTTACTCAGAAAAATACGTCCCTTATGGGAACTGGCAGCATTATTGGCAAAGAGGGTCCCTGGTGGTCCGTCTCTCCAAAATCATGCCCATGTGCTTCAGGAGCATCTGGGTCACTTCCTTCCCGCCTCTTCCTGCAGGCCAGCCTCGGCCAGTCTTGGTTCCCTCCTCCCCGCGGCTGCTGTGAGCCCTGCCCACCGCCTTGTGGCTGCACCATTAGTAGAACCTGCCATCTCCCCCCTGGTGGGGGCTGTGGGTGTGTTTAGCCATTTATATCTATTTTGTCTGTAAATGAAGTCCAAGCGAAAATCAGGTGACCGTGGAACCAGTGGGGGGGTCAGGGGGTGCAGTCGTGGGACATTGTACCTGGTTCAAGAACCGGCCCTGAGGTTCCTATGAGGAGCTGGGGCCACCTCGCCAGCACTCGCCATTAGAGATTGATTAGCCAGCAGTAAAAAGTGCATTCTGGACTCCTTTTGAAGAAGGACCAGCCCTTATGTACCAGCCTTTATCGCCTTGTGCTTCTGTTTTTATTACCCCCACCCCCATCCCTGTATTCGGCTTGGAACAGCCCGGTCTGTTTCCGAGACTCGGGCTCCAGTTCTGCTATCCCAGCTCTGCAGTCACATGTGCTTGGTACCAAATAGTTGGGATGACGAAGTCCCCCTTCCCCGCGTGTCAGCGCAGATGCTGGGACTGCCACCTGGCTGCCCGCCAAGTGCCCTCTGCCCGAACTCGTCCCCGGCGTCCTTCTGCTCTGCGTGCGTTACGAGGTGCCTTTCCCAGAACCCTCCTCTCACTTGGACCCAAGAAAGGCGACAGCTCTGGCTGGGGCTCTTGGTTCCGAGATGGTCTGGACTGGTTTGGGTGCTTTAAATAGACGTTTTAGTTCAGTGGTGCTTCTGGGGAGAAGGGGGTAGAACTTCAGTGTGAGACCTGGGTGGATGGGAAAGTTAAATATTGGTCTTTTTTATTACTTTTTTGCTTTGCTGTTGTTACCATTTGTCATTGTCTTGATGTTAAAATGCCAAAAATGATCTAGTTGTTGCTTTTTTTCCTACCCATCCCCCGTTCCTCCTCGCAGTGGCTTCTGCCTGGACAGGGCTTGTAGTAGCAGTCTCTGTCCTGGCCAGTGGTGAGGCCTCACGTGAGGGGACCAGCCCGTATCTAAGACTTAGTCTGACTTCACGCTCATCTCCGCTGTCCTGTGTCCAGTCGATAGTCCAGGGGAGAAGCTTCTGCCATTTCAGAGCTTCTGCTAAACTGATCCGGTTTGTCCAAATCACCCCTAAGCCACCGTCTCCAACTCAAGCTTCTGCACATGGAACCCGTTTCCCCGGACGAGTCTCTTTCCTGGAGTGGGGTTAGGTGCCCGTGCTCCCTGTCCCCGCACAGCTTCCTGGGCCATGCGGTCACCGAGCGAGTGCTGCTTCAGGAGCCGCCCGTGGCCAAGCGGGGCTTTGGTCTTCCAGTGGACTTAGTGTGCGGCCCGCGCCAGCCGATGCTAGGACCCGTGCCAGGGCCTGGAGCAGGGAAGGCGTGCAGCTTCCGAGTGGAGCTGCCCTCTCTCTCCCACAATCACCCCTTTTGGCTTAGAGTTTTCAAATGAACTCCCTACTGGGGGAACTCCCACAGAACAAGGAGTTGCGGGGGGGGTGGGTCCTGCACTCCAAGAGAAGGGGACGAGTGACCAGAGCTGAGAGGGGCGTTGGCTGTGTCTTCCAGCTCAGGAGGAATTTGGAAGAGGAGGCTTAGAGTGAAGGGGAATCCAAGAGGAGGCCGTGATTTGGTCGAAGGTGCCTGGTTTAGTGCTGTAATTGTCTTATTTTTTTTATAAATATTTCTTGGAGTAAACATTTTAAATAAACAACATCATTGTTTACTCTGTTTTGGCTTTTGTGCTTCTTTTTCAGCGGCACGAAAGTGAGAACACGACCGGCTCCGTGTTTCCCTGCCCTGCCGCCCAGGCCAGGGCTCCGCTGAGGGTCTGTCGCAGGAGCCCCCCAGGGCGACGGGGACTTCTAGCTTCTCAGCTTAAACCATGCTGGGGTTGGGAGGTCCCTTGTGGAGGACGGTCAGCACCTCTCGCCCAAGTGGACTTTTGTGTCCACCACACTTGGGCTTTGAGACGATGAGATCGGGCATGGAAAGCACCAGAATGGGGTGGTGGTGGGGGGGGTGTTTTATCTGTCCAAAAACATCTAGTGTCAGTTGCTACCCTCCCCCACCCACTCTTTAGAAGGGAGCCTTATTGTCACTAGAACATGGTCACAAGTGTGCCCCTTCAGCCTGCACTGGCCCCTTATCTGCAGTGTGGTAAGCTTCCCACCAGAGGTACCAGGAGGCAGGCTGTGTGTTCAGCGGCCCCGGCATTTCTGTCCTGCCCCAGCGGCTCCTCCAGCCCTACTTGGCTGAGCTACACCATGCCGGCCACCAAGCCCCTGCAGCCACTGACGTTTCAACGCCGCGCACTCCTTGCTGGGGCCTGGACACTGGCTGTTGACGCGAGCAGACTCGCCCCCCAGGAGACATTGCCCCGCTCCGAGCACCTGCACTGCTTGGAGCGCCACCCGTGGGAGGAGGGGCAGGGTGGGGACAGCCAGAATCATTCATTTGCTGTAGCAGCATGTTTGTGCCATTAAACACGAGGGCAGGCGGGCGGGAATAGACGACTTCAGGCCCTAGAATGAGCATTTCCTCTCCTGGACAACTTAAGCGTAATGGGAGTTGACCCAGGCCTGCCCTTGATGCGCCTTGTCTCACAGAGGGTACACACCTGCAGACCCCAAGGAGACCAGAGTCCCTGTCTGACAAAGCCAGCTGCTCACGAAGCCTGGAAGGGCACTGCCCTTCTTGGCCAGGCCTCCCACGGCTGCAGCAGGCCCACACAGCAGCCTTCTCCCTCCCCCTGCCTGATCTGTCCCACTTGGCTCAGGCTGCTGTTTCGGAAGCTTTTCTAGAGGAATTCAAGCAGTCTGGTTCCCACTGCTTCTCCCTCCAGACAGCCGTGAAGGATGAGGCCGACAGCAACTTGTAAGCCCGGTCCCCTGCCCCCACAAGTAGGACAGGTTGGCCACAGGTATCCCACCTGCTCAGCTTTCCATCCTCCCCCAAACAAGGCGGCCACTGCCAAGATGCATTCAGAACAGCTAAAGGTTTAATGACCACTTCTTAGCTGAAGGCCGTTTCTATGTCCAAGGGGTTTGGTCTGGCAGCCTTTGCCACCCCACTGGATTCTGAGGGACAGGGGCACAGGATAAGGACCCCAAGCAGGGCAAGGGCACAGTGACAGCAAGCCATCTGTTCTGGGCCTGGGTTTAAGGCACCATCCTCCACCACTTGTAGGCAAAGGGCACCCGGCTGATGTTGGCGCAGGCGCAGAAGTCTCCGATTTCGGTCAGGTAGCAGTCGAAGTCGTTAATGAAGGTGCAGTGGAAGCCCAGGGGCTCCAGCAGCTGGCACATCTTCTCTTCCAGGCAGCAGGTGCCCTTGATCTGGGGTCCAAACGGCTTGGGGATGCCCAGGTTCTTGCCCATCACCATCACCTGTAGCTGTCGGAGAGACAGGGTGGGCAAGGCCTGGCCAGACCGGAGCCACGGAAGCAAGCCCTTGTCCACCTGGGTTAGAAGTCCCGATGGGTTTGTGCAATGCGGAGGAAAACCCAGCTGCCTCTGGCTGGACTGGACCTGGAGTCCGTCACACCAGCACTTCCCCGGGTCTGCATACGTGCAGACCTTGCTGGGCAGTCCTGGCAGATCCAACTCACTCTTCCTTAAGCCTCCAATGGCCTCGCCCTCCACATGATTCGATAGCAAAACTAAAGTCCTGCCTGGCCGAGGCCTGGCTTTGCCAGCTTCCCTGGTTCTTCCTCTCCCGCATTTCTCATTCTGGCCTTAAGTCCTGGTTCTTCATGACCGTGCCTACCTCTACTGAATGTTCCCCCGCCCCTGGCTTTGTCAGTGGACCTTGTCCATTTTTTACCTCTCAACTCTTAGCATCTCCTCCTTAAAGCAGTTCCCATCATACCGCCCCCAACCTGCTCCCAGGGCCCATGGCAGGCTCCTGCTTTGTGCCCCGAGGTACCCAGGTGTGGTTGGTGGAACACAGGTCCTGTGTCCCTGGCCTCAGAGAAGAGGTCTTGCAGGTATTTGAGGAACTGCTGAGCACAAGTGTCAGAATGCATGCTAAGTGGCTTCGTGGTGGGTCCCAGTGGGCGAGAAAGGTCAGACATCAGCCAGAGTCAGAGTGGACTCTGCTCTCAGCAGGGTCCCGTGGGCACTCGCACACCCCAACTTCTGCCCCACAGTCTACATAGAGGCCTCCCCTATGAGTATGAGCACTTCCCTGGTCACAGGCCCTGTGGACAGGAAAGTCCTGCCTTGGGAAGCTTGCCCACCGTCTCAGCCAGCAGGTGGCTCGGCTGCCTTGACTCTGGTGGCAGCACCGCATGCCGGTGTCTGAGCTGGGCTGCACAGTGACTACCCCAGGGCCCAGCCCACGGTCACCACTTGGCAAATCCCTCAGCCTGGGCCCTGCACACGGCTCCACGGGGGAAGGGCTCCTCCCTCCACCTTCCTCTCAGAGCCCATTGCCTGCTCTGCACCCCCCACCCCGTAGTCCAGCACCATGTATGTCGGGACCAGCCCGTTGGCTGAGCGACTCCCCACCCCCAGCTCCACCCAGGGGACAGCCAGCCCGCACCCCAGCCTCTCACCAGGTTGGGGAAGTAGGGCCTGGCATAGAGTTTCTCAGTCTGCTGGTTTGAGGGGACATTCGTCAGCTGCTCCAAGCAGAAGAGCTGGGGGACGTCAATGATGTCCCTGTCCTGCAGGCCCAGCTCCTGCTTCAGGATTTGTCGGTTCACGTTAATGCACTTCTGTGGGGCAGGTGGGCCGGGACAGCTGTGAGTTCACAGGTGTGGAGGGTGGCGGCCTGCAGCAGTTCCCACCCTTCCATTACCCTGTGTGGCGGAGCCTCACATGGCACGCCAGCCCTCTGATAGAGCGGGCACAGTTTCCTTTTTCTGAGAGGAAGTGGGGGCTCAGCGTAAAGGCCTGGGCTCGAGAGGCCAGGTCTCACAGCCAGTTGGCGCTGCAGCAGCTACTAGTCCTCGTTCTACTGTAGGTTGGGTCCCCCTTTGGACCTCAATCCTGGCTGGGGTATGGGACCTGGGTAAGGACAGGGCACCAGGGGGCCAGGAAAGGGCCTGAATAAATCCTTAGACCAAGGCCCTCTGCTTCCCTCCTAAAGAAGGGACAGGAGGAGTGGTCCCCACTTGGGCACTTTCCTGCCTAGGCCGGGTGATGCCGGGCACCTGAGCATCTCCCTGGTCTGACACAGGGCACGACCCCTTCACCCAGGATACTGTCCAGGGCTGTTTTGACACCAGACCTGGCCAGTACCCACCCTGCTGTGCCAGGAGGCCTTCCCTACCTTGGCAAAGGTCAGGGCACCAGTGCACTGTGGCACTGGACGTGCCTTGGCCGGGAGCCATAAGGACCCAGAAGACAAAGCAGTTTTGTGCCGACCATGTGACCCCAGGCAACGCCACCCTCCTCCAGGCCTTGCCCTCCCCTCCAGAAGTCAGGTAGGCTCTTCGGGGTGCTCCTGTGCCTCCCACAGCCGGTGACCCACATTTGCAGACACCTGAAGTGCTGGCCGACTCTGGACACTGAGCCGCTGGGCCTGAGCATCAAGAAGGCCCTGGTCTGTTCTTGAGTCTCAGGCACTTAGCCTCTTGGACAAGTCAGGGGTGGGGTCCCTCGCCCAGAGGCTGCTGAGCTCCGGCACTGTTTTTTGGTCCGACCCCGTGAGTAACGCAGTGAGTGAAGCATGAACTTGGCAGTCCCACGGGTTCAAACCCAGTACGCCAAGTCATCGGCTTAGACTAGTGACTTGACTAAGCCTGCCTATCACACACAGGTGGGTGTGACCTCACGGGGTTATTTCGAGGACCACAGTAATGCATGTTGCTTGGGCTATAGTAGTTGCTCAGTTAGGAACTCATTTAGATTGTCATTGCCTCCCCCCACTTTCTGGAGAAGGCCCCCCACATTCTCAGCCCCTACCTCCACATAGTTATTCTGCTTTCTCAGGTTTTCATCAGCCAGAAGTTGATTGATGGTGCTGGACTCTCTCCCTGGAGGAAGGAGGAGAAGGCAGGCTTGGAAGGCCAGGGAATGGGCAGCGTTGTCCAAGGCTGGCCAGACTCCAGCCCCGGGCACGGCCCAGTGGGTGTATTCTTGGGCCAGTGACTAGAGTGGGTGACCTGGCCAGTCTCTAGGGACCCACCTAGGTCAAATGTCACCTCTAGGGACTGAACGGGGCCATGAAAGCCCAGGCAGGACTTCTCCTAGCCACTCTGTCCCTGGCAGGATGGAGAGTCCCTGCTCTGGAGGCAACCTAGAGTAGGTTCGCAAGTGGCGTCAGCCCCACCCACCTCTGACCTGCACGCCTCCGTTCGCTTTCTGACCTGTACAACCGGGCTACCTTCCACCTGTGACCTTGACCAAGTTACTTAACTTTGCTTCTCAGCTGCCTTGCCTTTCGAACAATTCAGCTGAAGTAACACCAAATGTAGCATATGGCATGTGGTTTGTGCTCAGTAAATGTCACTTTCCACAGTGCTCCTGGGACCAGGAGATTTCTGGACCCCACCCCAGAAGTCGGTGGAGGAGGTCTGGGGTGGGGCAGAAATTCTGCTTTTCTAACAGGCTCCCAGGTGGCCCTTGGACCACATGCTGAACAGCGAGGGTCTACAGGACTTCATGCCACCTGCCCCCCTCCTCCCGGGGCTGCACACGTCTAGAAGAACTGTGGCACCAGCTACGCAACCTCCGCCATCTGCTCTGTTCTCCCTAAGGGTGACTGGAGAGCCCTGAAGCCCCAGTACCCAGGTGCTTAACCCGACATTCCCTGAGTAGTTCTGGAGACCAATGCTAGCTTCCGGCCCTCGCCCCTCCCTCCATGGAGCCATCCGCGTGCTGGCTGAGTCCCCTCCACACACGTTCTGGCAGCCGCAGCCGTCCCAGAGCTTCTGATCTGCCTGTGCTGTCCCGGCACCCCCAGAATAGCCCGGAACTGGAAGAAGATGTTCTAACAGGGTACATGCTATGCTTTTACGTCTCCCTGGGATCCTTTCTTCCAGTAAAGACAGTAAAATGACTCTCTGGAGCGGATGCGTGGGGAGGAGGGGACGGGCCTCCGCCCTGTGGCTGAGGAGTCTTCTTACCGTTGGAAAGGAGCTGGTCCTCCCTGACTTCTTCAAACAGAGGCATGCCACCATAGCCCTCCTTCTGCTTCTCTTGGAAGAGCCTGTAGCAGGAGCTGGGGCTGGCCAGGAGCAGCCAGAAGCCCTGGGCGACAGGGAGCTAGGGTCAGACGCGAGCTTCCCCTCGGGAAACCTCTAGGGGTCTCTGAAAGAAGGCGGGAGACACCCTCTGCAGTCCCCCACGCAGACCTTTTCACCCTCGCTCTTGACCGGTGAGGGAAGGAAGCACATGAACTCATCCGTGTGCCCAGTCATCAGCCAGTCTGAGAAGAGCTCCACCGGGGCCTGGATTTGCTGGGCGTAGAGGAAGTCACGCAGGTCCTTACCCATGTCTCTGCCCTCCTTGCTACAGGGAAGAGGGAAGCGACAGCCCTTGAGCCAGTACGGCCCGGTTGGCCACCGACTCCTTGCTGAGTGTCAGGCTGCGTTCAGGCAACCGGCCGCTCTGACCGCCCAGTGGGCTCCAGTGACAGTCCGCAGGGGTGGGGTGGTTAGGAAGAATCCCTTACGCGCCCTGACCAGTGCGGCTCAGTCTGTTGGAGCATTGCCCCACAAAGTGGAAAGATCACTGGTTCGATTTCCAGTCAGGGCACATGCTTGGGTTGCGAGTTAAGTCCCTGGTCAGGGTGCATGCAAGGGGCAACCAGTTATTGACATTTCTCTCCCTTATTTTTCTCCCTCCCTTCTCTTCTCTGAACGTAAATAAAAATCTTTAAAAAAAAAAAAAACAAACAAACTCGGGTCCAATTCAGCACCGAGCCAAGAGATTCTAGAAGGAAGACTGAACCTCAGGCCTCAGTATTTCCTGGCTTTAGATTAATGGCCACCAAGAAGAACTGTAGCTCTGAGGGACGCCACCTAGAAGTCCGAGTCTTGTGGAAGTGACATCCCGTTGGGTCAACAGGGCCACTGAGTTTGGCTTGCTTCCATTTAAACCCTGGAATCGCCACTCAAAGAATATCTTTTTCTCTCTTCAGTTTCCCATGTGAATCGAAGACTCAAATATCCTTGAGAGTTTAAGGAATGGTGGAGGCAGGTAGAACTGGGTGACCTGCCAGGGTCCCTTCCTTTAGTTTTAAGACACCTGGCCACCACCTGACCTCTCGCCTCACCTGGGGTAAAAGCTGCTGCCAATGAGGATCCTGCCTAGAGGATACTCTTTCCCTTTGAACTTGACAGGCGGGGACACCATCAGGTTCCCAATGGAATCCATGCTGGCTACCCTGTGGTCCTGGGTGTATTGGATCACGTAGCCAACCCTTGGGCTCTGGAAGGAGACCCAGCCGGGGTGGGGGTGTTAGGAGGGATGGGATTTAAGGCTCAGTCTCACCCCTAATTCAGACTCTCAGACTCCCACGCCCCTTGCCCCCCCAGGCCATTTGGGCCCCCCCCCTTGGCGCCCCACCACTTCCAGACAGGTGCCAGGCCTGAGAGGTTGACCGAGTTCAGATCAGCCAAACCGAGCCCCACACCAGTGAGTATTTCATGGGGAAATCATCAAGCTTGACGAGCCGAGGGGTGTCGAGAACCAAGGAAACAGTCTTGTGGGGAGCCTGGGTGTAGCAGAAGGCCATCTCGTCCTGGAGGGGACAGGAGAACAAGCTGTGATGTCTGCTCGCCGCGGCTGCTTCCCCGCCCGTGTCCATCTGGCTGGCCAGGCACGGGGTTCCCTGCACCCGGGCCACCTCCAGAGCGGGGCAGAGGTGGGGGGGGGGGGCGGAGGTGGCTGGGGGCGGGGCAGTGAGAACACGTCTCCCAATGCCTGCTCAGCCCTCAGGACTCAGCTCAGGAACGCTGCCTTCTGGGGGGCTTTCCTCCACCCATTCTCCCGTTCAAGTTTAAACTGCGAGCTACTCACATTCTTCCTCCTCTCATCTTTTACCCCCCATCCATGAACAAGCCTCCTTGGCTTCGTTTCTAACACACCTTAGGAGCGGTCCCACCTGGACGCCACGCGGGGGAGCCACCGTGGCCCTCCCTCAGTTACTACCACGCCCTCCGGCCGCCCTTTCTCCTATTCTTGTCCTCAGACCTGATCCTTCTTCTCAGCTGCAGGGAGAGATTGGTGTCATCTGACATCACCCCGTCGTGCTCTGGGTGTGTTTCTGCTCCTCGCCTTGGCTTGAGAGGGCCCTGGTACGTGACCCCGTGTTACCTGCGTCTGACCTCTTCACTCTGACCTGGCCACCCAGCCCCGTTTCTGCAGTCTCCCAAGTGTGGCCCCCCTCATGGTCTTCAGTCAGCTGCTCCTCCGGCCCAGAGGCTTCTGCTTCTACTCCACCCCCCAAGCGCAACCTTTACAAGGTTAACTCTGCTGCCTGCGTTTGAAGATTTTCCTGGACTCCCAAACCCCTAGTCGGGCCTAGTGGCTGTCATCTCGCTTGCGCAGCACTTAGAGCTGTCTGTGGTCGAGCGGGCTCAGTGCGGTCCCGTCCGTCTCTGACAGTCAGAGCGGTGCCCACATGTGTGGTCACGCAGCTATCTGTGCAGAACAGCGCGCCAGCAGGAGTTCCTGCTCTGCCAGGCTCAGGTGGGACCTGGATCGACGTGCCAGCTCCGGCAGCCTGCCACTGAGGGCGCCAGCCCTTCAGGCGCCTGGGGTCAAGGGTAGGTGTTCTGTGGTCTTGACCGCACATGTGCCCTCAGTTAGGAGAAGTTGGACCCTGAACTCTGCATTCCTCAGTGTCTGTGACTCGGACAAGTCGTTCCATCAAGCCTCTACCGAGGTTCAGAAGACAAGGACGCCTCGGGTAGGCTAGCTTCGCTGGGAAGGTCGAACGGAAGCCCAAGACGTGTGTCGTACGGGCTGCCATTGCCATCTCCCCTGCGTCTCCCCCACTGGCAGGGTTCCCGGGGCGGGATGTTACCTGGAGCCACCTGCCCAGGCGGTTGGGGTCCTCGTAGACAGACGCCACCTGGCAGCTACTCTTCTCGCTGAGCTCCATCACCGTGTCCACGAAACCCTGGACCTGCAGCTCTCTGCCACGGGAGATAAGCCAGCTCTGGGACGGCCTTCAAGGCTGCCTCCTCCCCCTCCCCCTGGGTCATGGCCTTGCTGTCCCAGGGGAAGGGGGCACCTCTTTCTGGTCAAGAGAGATTATGTCCCCACCCACGAGATAAGCAGAGTGGCTGTCCCCCCACCTCATGGAGAATAAGCTGGCAGCTCAGCGTGTCTTGCCTAGTGTCACTCGGCTTAGCTCACAGCAGAGTCTGGTCAAGAACTGCCCGTAAAAGTCCCCACTCTGGTGGCCTAGGACCCTGCTCTGTCCTTATCCTGCAGTCACTCTCTACAAGCACCTTCTACCCCAGCCCCAGGCAGTTTGGGGGCCGCCCCAGGTTCTCCTGCCTGGGTCTGCCCAGAGGGTGGGCTCTTCTCTCCCCGAGGGGTTTGCATTTTCCCCGGAGAAGTCAGGACCTTAGGTGTCCCCCCGTGAGCTGGCCACCATGGCTGTCCTATTTGTATGGGTAGCAAGAGGTGGGGCTTGAAGCCCGGGATCTCAGTGCCATGGTGCACGGCACCCTGGGATCCGGACGCTGTCCTGCTGGTCCCCACTGTACACCTATTCCCTGATCAACAGTGGTGTGGGCGGCTGTTTTAGAAGACCAGCCGTCTTATAAACAGATCCTCGTGAGCTGCATGTGGGCAAGGCCATGCTATTGGAAGGGTTAAAACGGGTATTCTAATCCTGTTCCTGGTTAAAAAGCAAAACAAAACAAACACACACACACACACACACACACACACACACACACACCTTGTGTGGCCATTTATGTTCCTGTTCCAAAAACACTTTCTCAGGTCTGCAGGCAGCTGACCAGCCTGACAAGGGCTAGAGCAGTCTTGGGGATGTGTGCTGGGTGTCTGGGCCTTCTGTGGCTAAGCTGGGTCAGGCCGTGCCTGCACACCCCCACTGTGGGAGGCTCCCAGAAGACCCGGGTTTCCCCAGGTGCCTCCTGTGAGTGAACGACTTGTCTTCAGATACAAAAGACAAAGTAGCAAGAGCTGGTGTCTGCGTATGTGTTATCAGCAAAATTCCTCGAGCCCTTCCCTGGACGGTATCCTTCTGAAACCTGGCATTCCCAAGGACCTGCTTGTGGAAGGGCTCTTTTGGTCTGATACCCCACGAGCCTGGGGGGGGGGGGCGGGGTTCCTCCTTGCCATGTGTTGCTGCATCCGGGTCATCAAAGCCTCTTCTGTCTTTGACTTGACAGACCTTATGACCCACCCTGCCTCAGCCTCTCCCCCACCAGTCACACCACCTCCAAGGTCTTGACCTAACGTCCGGCTCCATCTTCCCTGCTCACTCTGTCCAGTCGCTGGGCCAGCCGTGTGACCTCACAGGGACCTCTGGCCCTCGACTGCTCTCATTCCCACACCCCATGCACCTTTCTTCTTACCCGGCTTCGAGTCTATAATCATCACACCCCTGCCCAGCGTCGCCCTGGGTTCACTTGCCTGGCAAACCTCCAACCCTGGTCAGAGCTGGTTCTGCATTTATGCTTCCCTAGAACTCTAGCTGCTGAAAACAGAGACCAGTCACCGTGGGCTTTTCTCCAAGTTGTCAGCTTAAACAGGTGCTTCGCACTGGCTAACCGAAACCACTGGAGTGGGGTCTGTTGCAGCCCCGAGGCTGAGCCCTGACACACAGGAGTCCCTGAGGTCCTGCTGGTCTTGGCCCTGTCCTAGCCTCCCCTTCCTCTCCCTCCCGTCCCCTGCTTTGTTCTAGCTCTGCAGGCCTCTTTGCTGTCCCCAGGACACACTCTTGTCCTCGCCATTCCTTCCTTCTACCTTTTGTTCTGTGGCATCTGATAACATCTGAAGGCACACTGTTTACTTGTCAGTCACTCTGTACGACCAGGGGTAGGACCTTGCATTCTGTCCCTCATGTGGTAAGTGTTCAGACTCGTACTGATGGCCCCCTTGGGGACCAGGCAGCTCAGGTGGAAGGGGTTCGCTTTCCTGATGAGAAGTCTAGTCCTCTTTACTCAAGTGTCTGCAGACGGATGGAAGGGTGTACTAGGTATGGGAGCGGCCTGGTGCAGGCACCCGGTGGGGGGGGTTCTTACCTGCACAGGTAGACCTCTAGAGGCATCTGGGTGCTTGGGGTAAAGATGCAAGGGGCCACCCGGAACACCACCGTGTCCTTGTGCACCAGGGTCTCTGGAATTGACTGCGACAGAAAACACGGTCCTATTGATGACCTGGTTCCACATCTACCCTCTTCCCTGCCCCCCCACCCCGGACTCCAGCTGCTTGGTCCAGGCCACCTCCGGGCGCTTACCTGTCCTCTGCCGCTCTTTCCTCCGAAGGTGGCACGAAACCCCAGCTCCAGTCGCCAAGCTGTGTCCTCCTCTCTCCCCCTCCCAGCCAAGAGCGATGTCCCTCCCCATGCTTTCCCTGCTCCGAGAGGGGTGTGTCTTCTCGGGGACTTACCGGGTCTTGAGACTCCTCCACCAGGGAGAGAGAGAAGGAGATGAGGCCGGAGAAGCTGGCGGACGGGAACTCTGTGGCCTCCACGTAGAAGGTCTCCTTCAAGCTGCTCTCTAGCCGGGGGAAGTCGTGCGTGTGCTGGCCTGGGCCCAGTACCAGCTCAAAGGTGCTGGAGTCATTTTCTAGGAAGGAGAGGATGGATAGGCCAGCGGTCACCACAGCCGACGGCCCAGGCTACCGGCCCCTCCTTACACCGGAAGCCTGGCTGAGAGTTCCAGGAGAGCAGGAGCCCTGCTGGCTTTTCCGTCCCATTTCTAGTGTTTAGGACGAAGGCCTGTCACACTTCAGGACTCAGGGCTCGGATACGAATGACTGCCCTCAGTCTGCATGCAGTCTAGGGCGAAGACTCGAGGTGGGCTACGCATTGCCCACCTTTGGGCAGAACGTCATGAAAAGCCTTGAAGGGGAGAAACAATGTGCAAAAGGGGACTTGGCAGCCTCGCCCAAGAGGCCTGACACCACCTCACTGAGCACGGGGAAGCGTCAACGACAGTTGTCTCCTGGGCGGAATGGGCTCCTCTCAGGGTTTTCGAAGATGGTGAGAAGCTTCCTAGCACGTGGGTCAAGCCCACGCTGTTGCAGCTTTAGATCGTGAAACAAAACCACACACAGAAGCGAACAGAGGGAAGTCGACCACATGTAGTTGTCTGTTTAATTTGACCCTAAGTTCATCTGTTCTCCATCTCTGGAGATCGCCGTGGCCCAGGGCCACCAACCTGGACCACTTCTCCCTACCTGGTCTTCCTGCCCTCGTCCCCACCCTTCTCACCCACCACCCCCAGGGCGGCAGCCGAAGCCCCGATGACATCTGCTCCAGCTTAAAGCCCCTGGATGGATTCCAGTTGGGGAAATCTCACTGTAGGTTGACCTTGGCCACGGAGGCCCTGAAGGGTCCAGGCACCGTATCCTCCTCATACATCATGCGTAGCAGGTGCCCACTGCCTTGGTCTCCAGTTTCCTCGATGTGCCAGCAGGTGGCTGCTGAGGCCACGGCTGTCCCCATGGCACAGGCTCTGGTTCACCAGCCTCCTGCTCTGGTCTACAGTTCTGCAATGGCCTAGGTGGGGGCTTGTCCCTCCAGAGCGACTCCAGCTACTGGCAATTATGCAGAAAAACCTTCTTAAAGGTACAGAGGTGCTGGCAGCAGACTTGGCCTCAGTCCCCTTGCTTCTGCTGCTGCTGGCTGTGTAGAGGCTGAGCCAGCTGGGGATGCCCCTGGAGGCTTCTCCACTGGCCCTGGGCCAGGCCTCAAGGGGGTCAGACTGGACAAGATGAGCCTCCCATCAGGACCTCCGCAGTCCCCCTAGCCCAGAGACACAGCCCTTTTTGACTCACTGCTGAGCTTGCAGCTCGGTGCCCTGTGGTTCCCAACTCTCTAGACTGAAGCACTGCTGACCGCCACTCGGCCCCCGAGAGCTGCTGCAGACCCAGCACCTCTGGTTAATTTGACCCCAAATTCATCCGTTCTCCCTCTCTGGAGATCGGCATGGCCCAGGGCCACAATCCACCTGTGCCAGGGCCCTGGGCTCCCCATAGGTGCTCCACCCTGAGCTGATTCACCAGGGAGTGGTGGGGGTGAGAGGGTCCCAAGTGCACTTGCTACAATCTCCTTACCAACCATCTCAGTCCTTCTGCACTCGACCCTCTGGGGGACCTTCCCTCTGACACCATCGTTTCGTTCATGCTTATTACCCCCCCACTTCCAGTGTTCTCACCCGAGCACGTGTGCTCCTTCCTACAGTTTTCTCTGAGATCTTTCCCCACCTCCCCAGGTGGGTCCCCTCTGTACACACATGTGCTGTGTTCCACCATCACCTTCAGACTCAGCCCCCCTGGGCAGTTCCTTCCATGGTCTGTACTCACTGTGCCTGCCCACCTCAGCCTGGCTTTCATCCCCACTGTTCTCCTCAAACTCATTAATGACTTGCTTTGAAAATAAGACGTGACCACCGGTCTGATTTGCCTGCCAACGGCATCCGCCATGGGTGACCCCGCTGCTTTTGCAAAGGCTTCCTTTTCGCACTGTGTCCGGAACCTTATGCTCCGGATGCCTATTTCTCTGGAAGCTTCTTCTCAGCCTCCTTTACTATGTCTTATAGACTAGTGGTTCTCAAACTTTAGCTTATTCCAAAACCCTTGGAGGGCTCGTTAAAAAATATTGGGCTATGTGTCCCAGCCTTAAAAAAATTTTTAAGTTAAAAAAATAAAAGCCCTGGCCAGTATGGCTCAGTTGGTTGGAGCATTGTCCCATAAACTGAAAGGTTGCAGGTTCGATTCCTGACGAGGGCACATGACTGGGTTGAAGGTTCAGTCCCCAGTCGGGGTACATACGAGAGGCAACTGATCAATGTCTCTCTCACATTGATATTTTCCGCCTCCGCCCCCTCTCCCTCTCCCTCTCAAAATCAATGAGCATGTCCTCAGGTGAGGAGAAAACAAAACAAAGCCAAAAAAACGAAGGTGGTTCTTGATACACATGTGACAAAGTGGAGCACCTTTAGTGGTTCATGGGACTCACTGGGCTTCCGAGTGGACTCCAGGGACTGCCCACCTTAGCCTGGGTGTCTATACCTGGTGGACCTCAGGGGCCACGGCAGCCCTCACGGCCTGAACCAGGCCATGACCCATAGGTTTCTAAGGCTCCCTCCTAGCCCATAAGTAGAAGGGCCACATACAACCTGGGCTACCTTTTCTGTCTAGTCCCGGGTCCCTGCCAAGTCCAGCTGTGGCCTCTGGTCTGCAGAAGGGATGGAGTGGAAGACAGCATAGACGAGGAGGCAGCAAGAGGCATGCACTCCCATGTGGGATGCAGAGCTTGTCCGGCACAAACCACAGGCCTCGCCAAATGCCCAGGTGAAGCTGAACATGGCTTCTAGAACAAGGTGGCGAGTGGACATATGCCTCCAGGAGTAAAGAGTTAAGACTCCGTGTCAGGACTGCAGAGGTCCTGGGTACTAAACCTGTTCAGCGAAGTCAGAAGCCTTGTTTGTTCAAGGCTATTTCTCTGGAGTTGGACAAGCCTGCTTTCTAAGCCGACAGCCCCGACACCATTATAGAATGGGGACGTGGTGCCCACCTGCCAGGTTGACAAGGACTGAAGGTGGCATGGGGCCTGAGGTGGGTGCCCCGGCATGGCTGCTACTGGCTTCTTGGCCTCTGAATGGCGCAAACTGAACACAGCGGTGTTCTGGTTTGGGAATGAAGTGGATTCTTCTGGCAGGAGTATCTGGGAGGAGGCGTTACCTAATCTGTATAAGGCAGGAGCTATTGTTTTGGCTACTGCACATGTCTCCTCTTCCAGGTATGGAAGTCCTGCAGGATAGGCACCCTCACTGCCTCCCCTGGGGACGGTGGCCTGGAGGCACAGTGACGCACCCATGTGTGCAGTTTTTGGTGACAATGGCAGCCAGACAATCCTAGGGATATGAATTGAGACACGACAGAACCTGACCAGCATCTCTAGGTCCCTTGCGGCTTTCTGAGGGGGCCTTGCCAGGTGTGGGTGTGGCGACACCTCACCTGAGGAGACGGAGCGGAGCTGGTGCATCAACACTCACCTTGGGGCCGGTAGACCCTTGCCCTCTTCGCCTCTTCCTTGGAAGTGTGGAGAACCAGCCGGTGCTTCCTCAAAATGCGGCTGGGCCCCTCCACAGTCAGTACCATCTGGGACAGAGTCTTTATTTCTAGACAAGAGATAATGCCAAGGTTCAGGGCCTCTGGAGGCTGGCGCTCCATGGGTGGGGGGCCTGCGTGCTGGACTTGCGTGCTGCACAGGCTGCCCTGGTCTGCGTCACGCTTTGCTCCCTACACAACCAGCCACAGGCGACTTGCTCCTTGGGCCCGTTTTGAGTGAGGGTGGCACTGACCCCCCGCCTATGGTAGCCCACGAACACCTAGGAACAGGGCATGGCATGGTCAGTGCAGCGAGAGTTTCCCTCCAGTCTTGGTGTGAACAGGGACATCTGTCCTGCTGCTGAGACCTAGAACCGAGGTCCTGACCCATGTCAGGACCAGATCCAAGACTGCTTTTGCCTGGGACAGTCAGGGTCCCGTCCCAGACTACAGAGGGTTTTTACGGGGGTGAGTCCCCACATATCCCTTGGTGTCTCCATTTATTCTTCTCACCTACCCTGTGAGGCTGACTGTATCAGGCCCATTTTACAGAGGGTGAAACGAGAGCAGGGAGGCTAAGCTAACACGCTCAAGTTCATGGCCAGGATGTAACAGTTTGTTACCTGGCATCCATCAGCTCCCTTGTTCTTCCCACGGGCCATGTGGCCTTTTTCTTCCTACTTACAAGCTTCAAGTCAATGAGACTCGATTGGCCCAGAATAGAGACATCAGCCTGGAAGCTGTTTGCTGAGGGGTAGGGCGGTGCAGCCACAGGGTAAGGCAGAGCCCAAGGAGGACAGGTGGCAATGGTCCCAGGCAGTGGCCATTTCTTTCTCACCCTCTGCAGAGAACTCCTTTGTGGTCTTGTCTGTGACCTGGCCCATGTTGGCAGGATTGCAGTTCACAAGCAGGATGGCGCCCCAGCCACTGGGGCCCCAGACCCAGTTTTTCTGCAAAGAGGACAAGAATGGTGGTTGTGGAAGATGCTGGGTAAACACTCTGCTTCCCAGATGCTGCCCTGCATCGGGGCAGAGCTGAACCTCCTCATCAAGGTGATAGAAGCCTCTGGGTCAGAATCTGCCAGCTCAGGTGCCTTACAGGAACTGGAAGGCGACAGCAAGAAAGTGGGCCAAGAAGAAGGGGAAAAACACCTGGGGATGGGCCATCAGCTTACTACCTGGTGTCAGAAAGTAGGGGCTGAGGCCAAATGGAGGAGGAGACATGTTCTGTCTGAAGGGGCTGCTAATCCAGCCCCCTGCTCTGGTTGACTATAGCAGGCTAGGGTGTGAACCTAGCATCTCCAGACATTCTAGCTCTTTAAGATTTTTAGAAAGAGGGGAAGAGAGAGAAAGATGGAGAAAACATGGACATGCAAGAGAAACATTGGATCATTTGCTTCTCCCACGGCCCCAACTGGGGACCCGGCCCACAACCCAGGGATGTGCCTGGCCAGGAATCGAACCGGCAAACTTTCAGTTTGCAGGACGACCATGCCCAAACCACTGAGCCACACCAGTCAGGGCTGATTATTTTTGTTTGGTTTTTTCAACTAGAAATTGACGCCATCAGCTCTGATTTGTGTTGCAGTGATTTGACACAATGAAGGTCAAGTAGAGAGGTCTTTGGCCAGGTCTGGCTCAGGGTCCCCGGGTCAGCACCCTTCCCCTGGCAGCCTCACCTTAGCCCACTTGTCACTTGTCATCTTGATTTGCCCATTGCGGCAGATGTCCACGTCCAGGGAGACCGCTGCAACAGAAGGAAGAGGTCTCAGCCCCCTGTGCCTGCTGGACAGAGCCTCAAGCTGTCGCTAGCTAATCCCCCAGGGCTGCCCAAAGCTGGTGTTGGGCCATCCAGCCTTGCGGGCACACTGTCAGCTTAGCTGGAAGAGTTGGCCAGGGGCAGACTGCTGCCTGTGAGCAAGCCTGGGGAGGTCCAAGTGTTTACATGTCTCCCCCAGCCTCTTGGGGGCTCACAAAACAAGTTCACTGTGACCATGATGCCCCTGTGTCCCTGATGCTGATGCTTACCTGGAAGGGCTCACCCTCCCTAGCCTTCTGGAAAGCTCCTGGCATGCTAAGACCCAGGGAGGGCTCAACATCTAGCAATTGCAAGCCCCTTTAGAGGTTACGAACCCAGGCTCCGCCCCAAGGACCACCACAGAGGCTCTTTCTATTGTTTGCACATTTCACTTCCTGCCCATCCCCCTCCACATAATGACCGCTGGGTGGCTTTCTCACTCACGGCTTTTGTCACCTAACATGCTATTTCTCAACTGGAGTGTCAAGGCCAAGGGAATAGGCCTGGGTTGCTGCTGAACACTCAGCACCTGGCACAGATGCTCATGACCTGTAGCCTGCCAGAAACCAGGCACTGTCCTAGGCCCTAGGGGTCCAGCCGAGTGCAAGATGGGCCCTGCCTTCAAGTGTAAAGGTGTGTGTGCGTGTGCTTGCACACACGGGCAGGAGGTGAAGAGAAGTAACACACACACGTCTGATGATAAACGTGCTGTAGAAATGAGGAGGGGGTGGAGCAGGTCGTCTCAGTTTTAAGTAATCAGAGAAGTCTTCCAAGTTGAAATGTGAGCCAGGACCGGGAGGAGGCCAGAGATTGGTCCATGTTAATATCTGTAGTTAAGAGCAAATCAAATAGTAATTGAAGTGGAAAGGTCAAAGTGGCAAGTTCAGGGGTCAAAGACACCAGTGTGTCAAGAGCAGAATGAGCAGGGGGGAGAGAAATAGAGCACAGGTAAGAGGTTGCGTCAGGTAGCTCAGGTAAGCCCTGTGGATAACCGTGACCCTGGCTTTAATCTGAGGAAATAGAAGCAGTGGGAGGCTTCGATCCAAGGAGACATTATCCAATACGCTTTTCCAGGTGTGCTGCTCTGGGGGCCGAACTAAGACTGGATGCGTAGAAGGGTAAGGATGGAGCAGGGGACCCCACTGGGGGACCTGCGCAGTGACTCAGGCAAGAGGATAGTGACTCAGACCAGGCTGAGGGTCTTGTAAGCAGAGAGTAGCTGGATTCCTGCTTAAGGTAGCACCACCAAGATTCACACATCAACACAGGCCAAAAGAAGAATAAGGGTGACACCCAGTTGGCTAGAAGGATTGACTACTATCTATGGTAATGAGGAAGGTAATCAAGAACAGGTGTTTGGGGTAGAGAGCCTCAGCCTAATTTGGTATATGTTCAGCTTGAGACATCGGGTCAACATTCAAGTTGCATTGGGTCAGCAGATAGCCAAGCCAAGTTAATAGGAGACACCTGGCTAGAGAGTTTTGGGAGCCATCTGTCTGTGGAGCCACATGATGGGCCACCTGAGCCACTTCAGGGCTCCAGGAAGGATCTAGCAAAGGGATCTGAGAAGGAACAGCCAGCTATGCAGTGGGGAAGCTGACTGCAGGGTTTCTGGAGTATTTCAAGTGAAACAGGCTAAGGAAAAAACAACCAGTTACATTCAATGCAGATGAAGGCAGAGGAAGAGAGATGGCCACTGGGCAAAGAGAAGCAGGAGTTGCTAGGATCCTGGATAAGGGCAGTGCTGGTGGTGGGGTTCTGATCTGAACAGGCTCAAGAGCAAGGGAGGAGAGATCAAGGACGCGGAGATGGCTGCAGAGGAGCAGAAAGGTGGGAGTGAGTTCGCAGACAATATCGAGTTAGGTTCGAGAGAATGAATGACCCAGCGTACCTAAGAGAATTGGCACTATAGGCGTCATCGCCTGTCCTGGACCAATCCGGAAGAGGAGGGGAGGTGCAGTGGTGTCCTACATCAGTAAGAATGGCTGAAGGGATGTTCCGAAATGTGCGTGAGGAAAAGGGGCCCAGAGTGATAAAGTGAACTTCGAACCAAGCTCCTCATCCACTGGCAGCAGGCACAGGCAGGTGGGCAGATGACGGGAACGCACGGACGCCCAATGGCCTCTGTTTTCAGAGGATGAGGGCAGTGGTGGGAGAGAGGTGGCCGAGCTTTGAGGGGGGAGTGTGTATGGTGTGTCGAGTGAATCCCCTAGGACCCATGGAGGCATCTCATTAGAGGGAGAGCCCCTTCCCCTGGCTGCTGCCAAACCCACCCTTCCTCTACAGGGTTGGGGATGGCACTCACCGATGCCAGTGAGGTAGAGCTCAGCTGTGGCCCTGGGCACCTCCTCATCAGCCTGATAGTAGGAGACCACGACCTATGGAGACAGCACCCAGAACCCATGGGAGCAGGGAAGGGCAGGAGCAGGGCCTGGGCCACATACCCAAGTCCGGCCCCTTGACCTTGGTCTCACAGTATGGCCTGACATCTCGCAGGGAGTTGGTACAGGGCCCTGTGCTGTAAAACTCAGACTAGGTGAAGAACAACCCGTTTAACATGCCACGACCACTCCAAAGACTTCCACACTCAGGTCTCCTAGCAACCCACCCAGGTGGGCTCTACCCCCAAGGGCAGAGGGATCCAGGAAGGGGTAGCACGGGATTGGAGATCCAGGCTCCCTGGCTCTGGAGGTCAAGCTTTATTTAAACTACGCCCGCCCTCCTGAGATTCACCTGTTACCGCATGAGGAGGGCAGCAGAGAAGTGGGGCCTTCAACAGATTAAGCCACACATTCAATAGGAAGCAGAATATCTGGGGTGGGGACTGGAATTGGAACTCAGTCTTTCCTCCATCCCAAGACAGCCTCTGCTTCCAGACAAAGACTTACCCTTCAGCCATTGGCCTTCACCACAAACCAGAGAACCAAACACTAGCTAGGGCTCCACTTACATGCTTGCAACCACCACCTGTCTCTAAAGGGAACCCTTGTCCTCCAAGGTCAAGCATCTCACTCCGTAGGCCACTCCTGGCAGGGCCAGAGGCTGAGCTCTGGGCAGAGTGCCTCTCAGGCCATCTGGGCTCAGCTGGGAGACTCGAAGTTCCTAGCTAAGCGTGCTGCCTGCCTCTAGGGCACTGTCTGCCCCGGGCACATGGCACTGACTGGGTATGTACCACCCCCTGCCATCCCAGGCGAACCCCCCCGCCACTTCCCAGCAGACCACACCTGTAGCTTCTGCCGATAGGCGCCCCCGGTCCTGAATGGGCCTCATCTGTGAATCTCACCCTCAGCCTCCCCGTGGAGTCACCTGGAGCCTGGGAACTGCTGATGTAAGGACCCCACCCTGAGAGTGACTTAACTGGCAGGGTTGTGGCCCAGGTGTTGAGTGTTAGAGACCTTGGTGCCTCTAATTGCTCCACACAAGTGACCTGCTGCCACCACAGAACCACCACTGATGCCTAGCCCTCCATGAGCCTGTCATCCTGTTTCACCACCCCAGGGGAAGTCGACCACCACCAGCCACAGGAGCCCCAGTAGGGTGACAGCTTGCCCAGGAGCAAGGGCACAGCCATGGGCTCAAATCCCAGGTCTTGCCCCACTCTAGTTATACCAATTAACTTGGCGGATGTAAAACAGGGTAAAGCTGACCTCTGTGTACAAGATACCTAGGTACACGGCATGCATTTGATACATATTAGCTCTTAAGCTTCATTAGGCTCTCCACCTCCAGGAGACTAGCCTTAGCCAAAAAAGCTCATTGGAGTTCTGCTGCTGAAACCTTTTAAGGCAGCCTTCCCAAGCCGCTGTTTTGGAAGCCAGCCCAGTGTTGCGGTCAGAAGCACACACAGACAGACCTGTCTGAGCTTGAATCCTGGTTCTGCTGATCACGGACATGGGCAGGGCCCTCCCACTCAGTGCCCCCATTGCTTTATCTGTGAAACGGGGTCACGGAGTACCCACCTCACAGGGGCATTGCAGGCACGAAAGGTCAGCCACGTAAAACCCTGGGTACCAAATTTTTCAGGAGCTCAGGAAATGCCAGCTGTGAGAAGGGAGACCCCGGGGTTGTGTGAGCTTTAATCCAACCCCTCCCCGCAACCCGGCCTACCTTGTCCTCGTCGATGGCAAGGGTGGGGGACGTCATCTTCACCAGCACGTCCGTAGGATTGGATAGAAACAGATGGGTGGCGGCCACCTCCTCTTTGGTCTTGAGCGGGACCGTGTTGCCTGTGTCCACCGAAACCCCCGCAGAGCCGCTAATGGTGAAGGACTCACACTCCCGTGGCGCACACCTGGCTCGCCCAAAACGGGGACAGACTTCAGGGCCCAAGCGTCTTACCTTCTCAGCCTGGAATGCAGCTGATGTGGTGAGGAGAACTCCCGCCCCCTCTCTCCTTAGGGTGCAGAGGCCCCCCTCATTTATGGTCAGGGAAGTTTGGGGGGGTCCTTACACAACTCCAGCCTTACTCTTACCTTCCCCTACTTGAAGGACCCTTATGTCCTCTCTCCAGCAAGCTCCAGCACAGGCCCCACCCCCCACCCATGCTCTACAAACCACCAAAGCTGCATCTTACTCCTAAGCCCCCAACACCTAGGGAGAAAGAAGCCACTCGGGGTCCCTGAAGCAGAAGAGACGTGGCCTGGGCCAGGGAAGGTCTCTGCTATGACCCCAGGGAAGACCTGGCCTCTTGGAGTGTCACCTGTCCCAATTCACAGGTGTCTCCCTTGAGAGGCAGCCTCGCCCCCAGCGGGGGGTGAGGAGACTGAGAGAGGGCAGAGCATTTGCCCCCAAGGCCCCCAGCCCATAAGGGGCAGAAGTAGGATTTGGTCAGCGTCCTGTAGCATCAAGACAGGGAAGCACTTAGGGACCCAAACTTGGCTCCTTGTTGAGTTAAGGCAAGACAAGGAGATAAGATGCAAAGGAAGGAGAAAACCACCAGCTCCCACAGAGCCCGGGTAGGGCCCCCAGCGCCTCACCCACAGAGATCCAAGCAGAACTCCACGCCCAGCACACAAACAACATGGGCAGGCCTGTCCAGGGACAGGCGGATGACGTTCTGGAGGAACATGGCACAGCCCTCTAAGCTGACCACCCTGCCCCAACACGGCTGCCTCAGCCCACCCCAGGGCTCCCCCGCTGCCCGCCCCTCTTATGCACTCAGGGTCTCTGCAGCCCGCCCCCTCGTTAAGAAGCCTGCAGCAGCTGCCCAGGTGTAACTGGTTTTCTCCATGGAGGCTGCAGAAGAGCAGGCGGGGCCCAGAGTCCCTTCATCACAATGTATTAGGCAGCTTGTGCTCACAGGCCTAAGGCCCGTGCGGGGCTGGCTGCTTAGGTCTCTGGCCTTCAGCTGGGAGCAAGGGGGGTTCTGGGACTGGTCGACCTGGCCACAGTGCTGGAAGCTGTCAGCAGCAAGTCTGCAGAGGTGTGTGGGGCAGTGTTCAGGGTGGCAGGGAGTGGTGGCCATGCCAGGTTCTGGGACCTCCGCTCTAGGGGTGTACTTCCTGGAAATTGGCAAGGTGAGCCCTGCAAAGTGGTTCTCAAGGCTATAGCGGTTGCAAAAGTGACCAGGAAGTCTTGTGTAAGTTGCAGATCCTGGGCCTGGCAAGTGTGGGGTGTGGCCTGGGAAGCCAGCTCCAGGTTAGGGAGAGCTCCCGGTCCACACTGAGTCACCAGCTCACTATGGGGCTTGGCAGGTGTTGGTGGCATGAACGGGACAGCCCGTGCTGAGTTGAGTTCACCAGCTGCTCCTCATCTCCATTGAGCTCACTGAGCAAAGCGGTGTGAGCTCCTGCTCCAGCCCCAGGGACTCACCAGCTGCCCTGAAAACGGTGTTCATTTCATGTTTGAGTGAGGGTTAGGGTTATGCTTGAATAGGTGCCATGTTCACATGGTTCCGAGTTCAAAAGTGGCTTGCAACAAAGTCTCCCTCCTTCTGTCACTCTCACTCACCCACTCGGTTCCCTTACTTGGAGGCAGTCAGTGGCTTCAGTTTTTCCTGTCTTTCCAAATAAATGTTGTGTATGACCAAGGAAACGTGTGTATATCCACCCCTCCTTCTTTTTACATGAAGGGTAGTGTGTGCTACCTAATATTCTTTATCTTGCTTTGTTGACTTCATAGCAAAATTCACACAGGAGGTCTTTGTATCAATATGTAAAAAGAAGCCTTATCCTTTTCATGGCTGTATAGTATTCCACATAGGGCTGCACCATCATAGATAAGTATTAACATTTGTTTTCGTTTTTTTTGCCCTGACACACTACCCTGTGGTGCGTAATCTGTGTGTAACAGTGTTGTGGGTGTGAGTTGGGTACTGAAGCCTGCTCAGTTAGCCAGGCTTCTTAAATTTGGGACTAAAAGTAAAAATACGCCTCCTCGGAGGGTTGAAGAGTACAGCATAACTGTCGGGGTGGCTTTGTTTTGAGGGGTCTTAGAGCAAGGGGTTGGCAAAGAGACCCTAAAACCTCTCTGGTTGGGTTGAAAGTGGCAAAACTGATCAGGCAGGAGGTGTCCCACATGTGAATGCTTGCCCCACAAAGGGCTCACCCACACCTGCCCGCCCACTTGCTCACACAGGTGGCCAGAGGGGGGCTGCACGGAAGCTCTGTCCCTATAGCCCTCAGAGAGCCCTGCTAGGCTCCAGGGCCCTGTCTGAGCAGAGCAGAGCAGAGTGGGGTGGGGCACCCTTGGTTTCTCTGGGCATGAAAGGGACTTGGAGAGGTCTAGAGGGGGTCCTGCTCCTGCTCCAGGGGGCTGCCTGTTCACTACTGAATCCCTAGCTCCCACAAAAGTCCTGGACGTAGTCGATGCTCAATAAATTCTTGTGCAGTCACTGACTAAACGATCCCCACCCCCAGCTCCACCCCCACCAAATGGTAACCCAATTGGCATCCACGAGGCTCTCCAAACAAAACAAGAGGTTTGTAACCACAAGGCAATATTACAGAGGCAGGCCCACAGCCACTCGGGGTGCTCATGCAGTGCAGGAGCTTCTGTGCTCCCTCTTCAGTAGTCGAGTCCCACTTTCACATTAGGTCACTGTGGTAGATGCTATGGTGTACCACCCCCCCCCCCCAGGATGGAGCCACTAACCCTACCCCCAGCCCCAGATGCTATGAGTTGGCTTCTGCTGGCTCACAGCAAGTCCCCCTGGAATTGTCCTCTGCCACTTCCCAAGGCCACATCCCCTCCTGCAGGACAGCTACATGTAATGTGAGGGACAAAGTCCAGACTGTGCATCTTAATTCAGGACAACTCCAGGGCCTGTCCCAGCCCTCGAGCTTCCCATGAGATTACCTGACACTTCTGTGGCCCCTCTTCCCAGCTCACCACCTCCCAGCATGCCCCACACACTCTCCCAGGTGTAGATCCTATGAGCCCCACCCCACAAACCTCCAGCAGGCCAATCTTCCTCTCAGAATCAAGCATAAAACAGTTGCCAATCTCTACTCAGAAGCTCAAAAGTCCAGACCAATGCAAAAACACAAAACAAAAACAAAAACCTCCAAACTCCATTTTATGAAGTTCAGTCTTTCCCATTAGGGTTTAATGGAGGGACACAGCTTAGGGCTGGGGAAAGGGGATACTCAGCTTCTTTCTTTCCTTTCTGCCTGCCTTTCTTTCCTTCCTGCCAGCTGGCAGACAGTGGTTCCAGACCTGGAGGAAGTTGAGGAATAACCCCCAAGTCTACCAGCCCCTAATCCCTGAAACCTGTGCTGTCTCATCTGTAGAAAGAGCCTTTGCAGATGGGACTCAATTTACAGGTGTGATGGGGTCTTTGAGGAGGGGATTATCCCGAATTATCTGGATGGGCCCTAAACGCATCACCTGTGTCCTCATAAGAGAGAATCAGGGGCAATCACACAGCCACCAGCCAAGGCCAACTGGCAGCCACCAGAGGGTGGAAAAGCCAGGGACCAGATTCTCCCCTGGAGTCCCCAGAGGAGACAGCCCTGCCTCAATTTCAGCCTAGTGAAACTGATTTGGGCCTTCTGGACTGCAGAACTGTGTGAGAATGAATTTCTGTTGACTTTAGCCACTCAGTTTGTGACCCCTGGGGGAGGGAGGGGAGCCGGGGGTTAGGGAGGGAAGGGATCAGCATGGTGCCTGCTGGAGGGCACTGCTACAGGATGCTCTGTGGGGCCAGTAGAACTCACACCTGGTGCTTTGTCCACGGGGGCTTCCCTGGCTCCGTGACAGATGCCCCCCATGCCCAGTGGATGGCTGGGGATGCTCACCTGCATTTGCCTTGATACAAGGGCTGCTTCAGCCACCAGCTCATGTCTGGATCCTTTGTAGCCCCAGGAGGCTGTCGCTGCTCCAGGCAGCCCTATGGATAAGGTTTTGTCATGACCTCACCCAACTTCCTCTGTACAAGACGCCTTTCCTGGTCCACAAGGAATACAGTACATGTTTTGCCCCGGCAATCCGGGGGTGGGGGGAAGCAGCTGACTCTCTTCAGCAAGGCACGTTTTCACCAGGTCCATGGGTCCCTTTCTCCCCAGTGTGTGGGCAGAGGCTTTGCACATCCACCTTTTCCATCTCATCGTCCTCCATGACCCACGGGAAAGCTGCGCCTCACCTGGGCGTTTCTCGGTATCACAGGCTCTCCAGAGCCAAGACCCAGCCTCAGTTTCAAAGCCCTCAAGTCATTATGTTTTATTGTCTGTTGAGGAATCTAAGTCCCATGTCAGGGCTATGAAAGAAACGAGCGAAAAGGACAGAGGGGACTAAGGATTTCATTCCACAGAAACCCATGGCTCCTACTATGCGCCACACCCCACTCAGGTCGGTAGTCTGTGACTCAGCAGGGAGCCAGAGAGCTGGGAGCCCACGTTACGGGGCTTTCCCACTGGTGGACTGGAACCGACCCGCAGAGGGACCAGGAGGACTCGCCAGCCTCTGGGTGTACCAATACAGCAGTCGAACCCGTATGTCCCCTTTGGGCTCCTGTATCACCTATCTGTTGCCTTTTTCTCGAAGGACAACATGATCGGGGATCCAATTCTCGGGCACACGCAGCAGCATTGGCCTTCGAGAAACCCCGATAGCACCTTCGGGTTTGTAATGTCCAACTCGACAATGCATGAATGAGTGAGGGAAGGAAGGATAGCCTGTCCTCCTGCACATGGGATTATAAAACTTTATTGCAGCTTCTCATAGCAGAACTGAGTTTGCAATGCCTGGACCATCTTGGGGTCTTCAGAGGGGACACGGGGGAAGCAAGCAAGCCTCTGCCTGGAAGGTGGCCACCCCTGGGGAGCCAAAGTGTCCCCAAGAACTCTTGCTATGCCCCATTGCAGGGGGCCAGGGGCTTCCCAAGGGAGACGACACCGGGGCGGGGAGGGGAGAGGCTCAGGGCACCATGTGCCACCACTTGGAGGAGAACGGCTGCCTGCGCACGTTGGTCCCACAGTGCACCTCCCCGTGCCGCAGGTGGTAGGCGTGGAAGTCGTCGATGAAGGTGCAGTGGAGGCCCAGCGGCTCCAGCAGGGCCCGCACCTTCTCCTCCAGGCAGCAGCGGCCGTGGATGATGGGCCCGAAGGGCTTGGGGATGCCCAGGTGCTTGCCCAGCACCAGCATGTTCACCTGCGAAGGTGAGATCCCAGGTTAGGGGCAGCGGCGTGCTGCCTGCGTTGCTATCCCAGCGCCCCTCCTTCTTCTGACCTTTGGAAATAGCAGCCCCACTTCCCAGATGAGGAAATGGAGGCCTGCCTGGGTGAAGTGGGCTACCTCGGACTACCCGCCGGCCTAGGACTTTACACCCAAGTCTGTCAGACTCTGGAGGCCAGGCTCCTTCCCCGCCCACTGCTTCCTGGCCAACTCTCTGACTCAGCTGAGCTCGGCTCAACTGCCAGCCGCTGCATGAAGGGGCCTGTGAATCCCAAACGCCCCTATGTTCCCATAGCTCCAAGAGCAGTGCCTGGCACATAGTAGGCACTTAATACATATCTGCTGAATGGATGAATGTGACAAACTCTTTTGTAGCACTTTCCATCTGTGATAACTTATGCAAATGACTGTTTCCTCTGTTATGTTGGGAGGTGGGCTAGCGAGATCGAAAGACCAGGGTTTCAGCTCCAGACCAACAGTGGGTACCATTCAGCAGCTGTGTGACCTTAGGCCAGTCTCTTCACCCCTCTGAGCCTCAGCAGCAAAATGAGCTCTACAGGTTTCCATTCTGTGACGATTAGATAAGGACCCTGGGTCGGCACATAGCAGGTGCAGATTCAGTCTCAGGACTCTTCATGAGTCATCGAAGGGGCTTCTTATTCTGTCACCTCTGTCACGGCTCAGATGCAGCCCACATGGAGTGCCCCACACTGTGCATGTCTCTGCCTGGGCCTCCCCGTTGCCCCTCCCCCGCCCACCCCGCTGTGGGCTCCTGGGAGAGCCATGGCTTGTGCTGAGCCTTCCACAGGGCCTCATGCAGTGAAGGCACACAGTCACCCGTGGGCACAGCTGCTGACTGCATTCAGGATGCCTCGGCCCCCGCCATCAGCATCGGCTTTCCGCCCGGAGCTGGGAGACCTGGCGGGGCTGCACGGGAGGAGCAACGAATGCTCGGGGCCCAGGAATTTCGTTTAGGCGGGTGAGAGGAGGGTGCCCCTGCCTATCTGGCCAAGGAACCCTTTACTCCAGACAAAATCGTTCGCAGAACTTTAGTGCATAAAACAGGAAAAATCTGAACCACTGGATCAGAGGCCCTGCCTTGGACCCCCCGAGCCCTGGAGAGCCCAGTTTGAAGACCACTGTGCTCCCCCCAGAACTGTAACCCCAGCTCCAGCAGGAGGGGGATGCTGAGGGGCTCCAGCAGAACCGGGCAAATTTGCTGGCATTCTTTGAAGGGACAGAGTGACAGGGCAGAGAAATGGTAAAAATACAGTCAATGACTTAGGATGGTGCTGAGGGTCACAGTTGAAAGTTTTTGACAAGGTGGGATCACCCTTGAGCCTACCCTTCAGACAGGCGAGTGCCGGCTACAGCAGTGCCAATCTCGCCTCCTCAGGGAGGCTTCCCGGCCCACTCAGTGGTGCCCCATGGCCCTGGGCTCCGCCCGAGAGCATTTTGTTTGATGCCCATCTCCCCCACCCCCTTACCCACCCCACTCCTATTTCAGGGGAGCCCCTCGAGGGTGGTGCTGCTAGCAGTTAGAGAGTGGGCTCTGTGGCTGGACCCCTGGTTCTGGATCACCCCTCTTGTCAGCTGTGTGTCCTGGTGCCAGAGACCTCCCCTCTCCGTGCCTTATCCATCAAGTTGGGGTGACGATCGTCTCTGCCCTTGAGATGCCCACAGGGGCTCTGTAAGCTGGCTGGGCCATGAAAATCCCCAGCGGATAAGGAGGTGACTGAGGCCCCGAACCCAGAGCCTAGCTGGCCTCACTCACTCAAGGTCACTGGCAAAGGTGGGCCACCTCCCGAGGCCACTTCCTCACCATGTTTGGGAAAAAGGCTTCAGCCTTGAAGTTCCCTGTGACGTCTGCACGGAGCTTGAAGAGCTGGGGGATGTCCACGATGTCCCGCTCCGTCAGGCCCAGCTCCCGTTTCAGCACCTCCCGATTCCAGTCGATGCAGCTCTGGGGGAGGGGCAGGGGTGCAGTGAACATGGTCTGGGCCAACCTAGGTGGGGTGGGGACTGCCGGGGGAGGACCAGAGACAGGGCCAGGAAGGAGTGATGGACACCTGTTCTTCCCTTCTTCCCTGCCTCTGTCCCTGTCTTTCCAGCCACTCTGTCACTCCAACACTTGGCCTCTCTCCTGTCTCTGTCCCTCTTCTTCGGAGTGGTCACCTGTCTCTCCTGACTGTCTTTTCCACATGTCCCCTTGTGCGTGTTCCTGCAGTGGTGACTGGGCCCTCCACGCTCTTCCTCACTTGCACACATTTACCCACACTCCAGGGCCGCTCCACGGAGCCAGCACACAGCCCTAGCAAGACCCTGCCTTGTGGGCAGGGGGCTGGAGTGGGGGTGTCAGCTCTGCCTGGGGTTGCGGCCCTCCGGGGCACCCAGGGCTGGTACCTCCACGTAGGAGTTGTGTTCTCTCAGCTTCTTGTTTGACAGAATGTCCTTTAGTGTCTGCTGTCTTTTTTCTGTCGTGGAGAAAAAGAAAAAAAAATGCAGATGAATTCAGAGGTCCGCTTCCCTCTTCCTAGCAAGCAATGGGGACTCAGTTTTCCCATCTGTAAAATGGAGCTGCACTAGTCCCTAACATACAGCTTTGTTGTGAGGATCTAGGAGGCAAATGCCAGTAACAAAACATTTTATCAGAGTAGGTTCTCATCACAGGTGCCGCTCTGCCCCTTTAAACTCTCTTATCTCCAAAGGGGCTTGTTTACTGAGGGGCAGACAGAAGCCAGGGCATTGCCCGGTGCCGCACAGCATACTACAGGTATTGGGTGAGGACTCTTGGCCACGGAGACTTGTCAGCCTCTACCCGGTCTGTGTCTGTGGACTTTACTGAACAAAATAACATTTCATTCTGTGCTCTGGCCAGACTGAACTGTTCTTCAGGTCCGTGAACGCATCTTTCTTCCTCCTGCCTCTGAGCGTTTGCATTCACTGTTCTCTATCTGGAATATCTGTCTTCCTCTCGTCCCACCACCCTAATTGCCTGGCCGAGTCCTGCTCATCTCTCATGCTCTTGCCTGGTCATTGCCTCCTCCAGGAAGCCTTCCTTGAGTTCCTCCCAGACATCCCCTAAAGCCCCTGTGTTACAGTTGTTCCCTTGACTCACTTCCCCTGTTCACACAGCAGCCCCAGCACTCAGCACAGTGCCTGGCACACAGTAGGTGATCAGAAGACACCTGACACCAGGGTGATTCCATCTGGAAACAGGCGACCACGTGAAGGCAGAGGAAGGTGCCCAAATGGAAGAATGAGGGAGGGCCAACTTACTGGAGATGCCCTTGAACAGCACAGCCTCGCCGTGACCCTCCTTCAGCTGCTCCTGGAACAGTTTGTAGCAGGACCTGGGGCTGGCCAGGAGCAGCCGGAAGCCCTGGAGGCAGAAACACTGGGATCAAAGGTCAGCTTGGCCCTGGGGCTCCCAAGGAGGAGGGCTCTGTGGAGGGTGAGGGGAGTGTGGGCTCAGACCCAGGCAGGCTGCTTCCTCCATGCCCCCTCCTTGGGGGGAGGTAAAATAGAGCCGGGCATGTGAAGTCAGGCCTTCCAGGCCGAGTGCAGAGCTGTGCTTGGGAACCCGGAAGGAGGTGTGTGACTTCCTCCAGGCAGCTTCCCCAGACTGCACCTTCTTGTGCGCTGGGACGAAACTCAGGAACTCGTCCACGTGGCCCACAAACAGCCAGTCGGAGAAGAGTTTCACAGGGGCCTGCACCTTCTGGGCCGCGAGGAAGTCCTGCAGGGCCTGATGCATCTCCTGGCTCTTGGCACTGTCCACACAGGAGTGAAGGAGTGTTATGGAAGGGTTGGGGAGGGCTCGGCACGGTGGTCTGTGGGACTGGAGGCTTGGCAAAGGGGTCAGGAAAGGGACTCAGGAGCCTGGGCTGCCTCTACTATTCCCCTAACATTTGAGGAATTCGAGAATTTTCACCCTAGTTTTATTGGGAACTGAGGCACAGAGTCAGTAAGGTAAACAGGACCAGAGTTTAGCCTCAGAAAGCGCTGCCTGTTGACACAGTCTCGATGAGGGTGGGAGTAAACATGGGGTTTGGAGCTGACCCCTCCTGAGCTGGTGATCTGTTAGCCATGTGGCCTTGGGGACATTCCTTCTTTTCCAGTTTCAGTTTCTCCTTGCTCTGGCCTCTGAAGTCCTTTGTGATCTAGCCCTAGGTTCTTCCGCTTGCTCAACCTGTTTTAGCCACTCTGGCCTTCTGGAATACACTAAGAACACCCCTGCCTCAGGGCCTTTGCACGTGCTCTTTTGTCTGCCAGGAACCCTCTAACCCAGACCTTTCACACCCATGTCCTTCTTGTCATCAGAGCTCAGTTCAGTAGCCTCCTCCCTGGAGAGGCCCTCCCCGGTCACCCTAACACAATTCCACCTCCTCCTCTGCCTCTCCCATTTCTTTTTCTTCACTGTTTGAAATGATCTTATGTGTTGACTTTCCTCTTCCTCCCCTTGCCCCATTGCTCCCCACTACCATAGTGGCAGGGACTGGTCTGTCATGGTCATGGCTGCATTCCTTCCCACCACCTGGCAGAGTGCCTGGCACATAGCAGGTGTTCAGCAAAAATCTGCTGACCGAAAGAGTGTAAGTGGCAACACTAGGAGTTGAACTTGGAACTGTTAGGACGCCGAGCCCCTATTTCTTGCCCTATGTTTTGATTCCTCTCACGCGCCCTACCATTTGCTGAGCCCTCTTGGGCTGGGGGCGAGTAGGACAGGCTTTTGCTCTGGCCTCTGCTCTTCCACAGCATCCCTGGGTCCTGGCCACCCCACGGCCCCTCCCCCCTCACCTGGGGTAATTGCTGTCCCCAATGAGAATCCGGCCCAGCGGGTATCTCTTCTTGCCCACTGTGACTGGGGGGCTCACTTCCAGGTTCCCAAAGGAGTCAAGGTCGCTAACACCCCCTGTTTGGGGGCCTCGAGTCACATAGCCAAAATCCGGACCCTGAGATGGGAGAAGCACATGGCACGGGTTAGAGAACCTAGTCCCTGGGCGAAGAGCGCGTGGGGTCCGGGTTTAGAGACTGGCTTGGTCGCAGGAAGGAACTCAGTCGCCGTCAGCAGCTGGTCCATAGCAGGTACTGTGACTGTGGGGTGTTGGAGGGGCCCCTGAGTTGGGTGTGGGTGAGAAGAGGCATGAGCATTTGTGCGGTCCCTCCCGCCTGCCAGCTGCTTCGTAAACCTAGTTACTAACTCGGGCATGATAATAAACTGACAAAATACCACTTCCACTTTCACTTTGCAGAGAGGATATTAAGCCCAGTGCTGCATGTGGCTTCCATGGGCCCCAGAGCCAGCGTGAGGAAGGACCAGGGTTTGAGCTGTCTGCACAGTGAGCTCTCTCGACCCACACCCTCCCCCGGGGCCAGAACGAGCTTCCACGAATAGCTGTGATGTCCCCACACGGATCTGCCTGAGAAGGCAGGCGGACGACATGTCTCTTGCCCCCGTATTAGCTTTCTGCTGCTGCCACATCAAATCTAGCGCCTTAAGACACCACATGTATTCTCTCGCAGTTCTGGGAGTCAGAAGTCTGAAATCCTTTTCCCAGAGCTAAATCGAGGTGTGGCCGGGCTGGTTCCTTCTAAAGGATCTGAGGGGAAAATCCACTTCCTGGCCTTTTTCAGCTTCTCATAGCCCCCGTGGCTGGTGGTCTCTCCCCCCCACCTCCGACCTGTCTCCACCCACACTGGTCTTCACACACCCTCCTTTCTTTCTCTTACAAGGAGCATTATGAATACATAGGGTCCGCCCAGATAATCCAAGATAATCTCTCCCTCTGCAGACCCCTAATTTACTCACACCGCAAAGCCCCTTCAGCATCAGGGTGCGGGGACCAGGGTGTGGACGTGTTTGAGGGGCCATGGTTCGGTCTACGGCACTAGCTGTAGCGTTCTAGACCATTGGTGGTCTGTATCTTGGGGCATCATGGGGCCACAGACTCCCTGAAAGCAGGTTCTACACTGTGAGCTTGGGTGCCTTTTCCTGGGATGATAAATCCTCTCAAGGAGGTCTGGGATTCCACTGATTTAAAACCCACCCTTTCCAAGTCCTGTCCTTCCTTTGTCTCTAAAACCCGTGCCCACCTAACTTCTACCCTCCCTGTGTTGTTGAAACTGCTCTTCACAATCATATGGCCAGACCTGACGGGCAAGGCCCAGGCCTCGTCCTCCGTGCCCACCAGCAGCATCGAGCCAGCTGGTCACACCCACACAGTCTTCCTGCACTTGGCCTTCGGGACCCTGTGTACTCTTGGGCTCTGCCCACCACTGCAGCCCCCTGTGCAGGGGGGCAGAGCCCAGGAACAAATATGCCCAAGGCTCAGCAACATCCTCAGCAGGACTACCTTGAGGTGAGATTATGGCTGGAAGGGATTTCGGGAAAGGAAGAGGCAGATTTCACCATGGTTATAACAAGATACCTGGTCCGCTTGCACACTCGATGCTTGAGCAGGAATTGCCCCTGTGCAAGCTGGGACCCTCAGTGGCAGAGGGAGGGCAGGGAGACAGGCTAAGAAGAAGGAGGCCCCAGTACAAGGGGGTCTTAGCCACCAGCACCCTCCCCGTACCTACCAGCAGGCATTTGATGGGAAACTCCTTCAAGCCCCTGTTCCTCGGAGAGTCGAAGACGACGGGCATCGTCTTGTGTGGGGCTTGGATGTAGCCAATCTCAATCTCGTCCTGGGCAGAGCGAGTGGAAGTGAGGCCCGTGGGCCTTGGCACCCAGTTTGGGGGGTGGGGAGCACGAAACCACCCACACTTTCTCCCCCTTGTGGCCAAGGGCAAATTCATGTGGGACCCCAGAGGGGGCCCTCTGAGGAAGCAGAGCTTATCAGCAAACGTGTTGTGCAATGCTGGAGTGTCCTTCACTCCCAGGCTTGGTGAGTGCCCTGGGCCGGGTGCTGGGGACCCGTGGTGAGCAAGCCTTGGCACTGTCCTTGAGGTCAGAGATCCAGGGAACTGGGGACTTACACCAAGTGTTAAGAGAAGATGGGAGGGAAGGGGGCCTCGGCGGCCGGGAGGCTGGGACAGGAGTGGCCCTCCCATAAAGGGGGACAGGTTCGGGGGAGGATCAGAGAGGAATCAGGTGCAGATCCTGCTGTATTCTAGCAGACAGGTGTGACGATGGGCATGAATCACTATTAGGCTGAACCATATGAAATCGCCATCCTGGTAGGTCAAGAATAGTGGCACATCTGCCATTTCATGTGGTTCAGCCTGACTGAGCGTAGAAGGAATGACAAGAAAGGAAGGGAGGGGGGCATTATTTGGGGGTGGAGGATACTTAGAAGAAAGAGGGAAGAATTCCTCCTGGAGGGATTGGGGACATTTACGAAGGAGTGGCTTTCAAGCTGGGAGTGGACAGGCATGCTGTGGACATGGGGATGAGAATGGGGAGGTGGTCGGAGAGGAGGGACAGTGTGGGCAGAGGTGTGGGTGGGGGAGCTGGGTGAAAGGCTGGGAAGGGCTGAGTCCTGAGGCAAGGCAAGGGCATCATAGCAAGGAAGTTCGGGTCAGCCCACCACCTGCCCAGCGGCTCGGGCCAGTGCCAGGTGCTGGGGTGCAGAGATGAGTGAGACTCAGGGTCTGCCCTCAGGGAACTCGTGGCTTGATGGGGGCGCCTGGCATGGAAACAGGATGGTTGACGCCGAGTCACCTGTGTGGTGGCCGGCTGGTGGGGGGGACTGGAGGGGCAGGGAGCAGGGCAGCCAGAGTGGGAGGGCCCTGGGCACAGGCTGAGGAGGGAGCCACGGAAGGTGCTGGAGCAGGGGCATGGCCCTGTCTGGTGGCCAAGCCCAGAAGGCCGGCTTGGAGGAAGGGCCACTGGACAGAGCAGTTGAGCTCCAGTCCCTAAGCTATGACTCCTGTCCGGAGGTCATCAGAGAGGTTTTAAACAAGAAAGTGGCTTTCACCCTGGTGACCACGGTGGGCATGCAGCAGCCCGCAGTAAATGTCAGTTGAATCTCTCGCCTGAGTCCCCTTATGCAAGGACCATGACAGGCTCCTAGCTCCCTGCCCATCTGAGGAAGGGTGGCCGCAAGGAGACCTGGAGCCTGGGTCCTGCGAGGGGGTCTGCTCACCCCACAGGGCCACGAACCTGCATCCACTGGTCCTCCATGCTCTCCTCCATGGGGCACACAGTCAACTTGCAGTTGGCTTTCTTGGCCAGATCAGTCAATGACTTCACGAAGTCCTCATTGTCAAATACCCTAGAAAGAACAGAGAGGAAATCCTTAGTGTTCTGAATGCAGCAGCCAGTGGCCTTGGTCCAGATCTGAGTGGGCCAGCTGGGGCCCTGCAGTGTCCCCACTGGGAGGAGCAAGAGCTCAGGCCTGGCCGGAGCTGGGGAGGCACACAGTGGGTGCTCAGGAGAGGCTTGGCCTGTCTCTCTGCTCTTTACAAACATTATCTCACTAAACCCTCATTGAAACCCACCAAGTGGGGAGGCCAGTGCTCCAAGTCACGTCCCCTAGGGACATCCCTGGGACTCAAACCCAGGCCTCTCTGGCTTCCAGCTGTGCCCTGACTACCAGGTTACACTCCCACCCCTTCTCCCCCGACTCAACTAGGAGAGGAGAAGGGAAGGACCCCTGAGAGCCCAGCATACTTAATACGGGCTCTCAGACTGCAGGCTGGATGCCGAGGCTCCCAGGGCAGCCAGCTCAATATGCATGGCTCATCCCCAGGTATGTGACTCAACAGTACAGAGGCTGGCCAGAAATGTGCATTGTATTTTTATTTTATTTTTAAAGATTTTATTTATTTATTGTTAGAGGGAGGGGAAGGGAGGGAGAAAGAGAGAGGGAGAGAAGCACTGATGTGCAAGGGAAACATCGATTGGTTGCCCCTCACATGCACCCCAACAGGGACTGGCCTGCAACCCAGACATGTGCTCTGACTGGGAATCGAACCAGTGACCCTTTGCTTTGTGGAACGACGCCCCAACCACTGAGCCACACCAGCCAGGGCGAACATGCATTTTAAATGAGTCCCGTAGCTTCTGGTACAGAACGTCCAAGAGCCATGCTCTGAGGGTCCCATCATGCAGGTCCAGCCAACTCTCCAGGCCACCAGGGGACAAAAGCAGCCCTCAGGACAGGACAGAAATGGCCACAGGGATGAGCCCTGCCTGTGAGTGGCTCCCGACAAGCCACAAACCCTCCATGAGCAGCAGTAGGGATTGATGTTTTTCCCCATTCACACAGCAAGAGCGTGGTGGGCCTGCGGCCAGAACCCCAGACTCCAGGCCCCTGGGCCAGGGCTCCTCCTGGTGTGTCTGCGCCCTGCCCCCCCCCACTCCAGGGCCCCTCACCTGCACACGTACACCTCCTTCGGGGGCTGAGTGTTGGGCGTCATGATCCAGGGGGCCACACGGAAGGCCACACTGTCTTGGAACACCAGGGCGTCGGGGAGATCCTACAGGGGGAGGGGCTGTCACAGAAGCCAGGGCCCAACCCCTACCACCCCTCCCCACTGGGATCTGCACCCGCCCCCACCGGGCCACTGCCAGGAAGCCCAGGCGCCCACCCCCGCCACCCTCTCAACCTACCGGGTTGGACGTGTCCAGCAGGGAGACAGTGAGGGAAACAAGGCCCGGGAAGTTGGCGTCCGGGAATGCGAGGCCCTCCACGTAGAAGTCCGTGCTGTGCTGGCCGCCGGGGAGCTGCAGGGCGTGAGAGGGCTGCTGGGGCCCCAGGATCGCCCTGTACCCGGATGGCTGTTTGCCCCCTAGGAGAAAGCGGGGGAGTCTCGGGTGTGTGTCCTGACCTCTGAAGACCCTGTCTTCTCCTGGGCCTGTGACGCCTTCTCAGGGCCCCCGCATGTCACCCCTGAGGGCCCCTCACAGCTAAACCTGGCTGGAGCCTCCCCTTAGGAGGAAGGGACTGAAGCCTCACCTGGGACATACCACCCCCCAACCCAGGCTGGGGGTCTAGGAATGGAGTGAGGGGAGTGCCTGAGCCACTTCCAACTTGATAGGAAGTCTAATACACATCATTCATTCATTCCTGAGCACCTGCTCTCAGCTGACATCTGGGAAGACCAAGAAAACAGTCACTGTCCTGGTCCCCTAGCAGTGTACAGTGTCCTGGGTGAGTAGGCAGGGGCCAAGACAGTCAAAATCCCAGGTGGTAATAAGTATTGTGATGGAGGGAAGCCCAAAGGGCCAGGGAAGGCTTCCTGGAAGAGGCAATTCTAGGCAGAAGGAAGGAGTTGGCATGTCACCAAACCAATGTTTAGAATGTAAGTCAGGTCAAGCCGTGTCTCCGCACAAAACTCAGCTTCTTCCTGCTCCCTCAGCCGAGAGGCCAAAAGTCATTCCTCACCTTCCTGATCTGGCCCTGCCCCTCTGCCCTTTCCCCCGCACCCCCACCTACCCCATAACCATGCACACTGCACTCCAGACACACCGGGCCCCTGCATCCCTCCAGCCCACCGGCACTGTCCTGCCTTAGGACCTTTGTACCTGCAGCGCCCTCTGCCTGGAATGTCCTTCCCCACACACCTCCTTCTGCTCAAATGACACCTTATGGGGGACACCGGCCCTGACTATCCTCTCCCTCCACCCCCTGACTCCACCCCTCACCCACATCCCCTTCCCTGCCCCATCTTCCACACAACATTCAATATCACCTGATGCACTAAGTGTTTTACTGAATTATTTTACATGTCATCTCTCCCAACCCTCTGAGACATAGGGGACACTCAGCCAGGGGCTTTGTCGTGGTCTGTGCACTCGGCCTCACACCTGCAACTGAGCCTGGCACTCACGTAGCAGCAGGTGCTTGTGAGCAGCTGGGAAGCCACTGACGGCTTTGATCGGCAGGATGTGGGAGACAAGGATGACCTAACACACGCAGTCGGCGTGGATCCAAAAATCTCCTTAAAGAGGAAATGACTTCCCCAAGAACAGTTGTCATATGTACCCATTTGTGTGTGTGTGTCAGAGAGAGAGAGACAGACAGGCGAATACACACACACACACACACACAAATGGGTACATATGACAACTGTTCTTGGGAGGGAAGTCATTTCCTCCTCAGAGGGAGCTCGCCAGTTCCAGGCACCCTCTCCCAAGTCTGTCTGCATCCCACCACTGTCCTTTCTAGGAGGAAGGCACAGCAACACTGTCCATCTTGCTCACTGCTCTGTCCTCAGTTCCTAGAACCGGGCACATAGTAGGTGCTCAGGAATTATCCCCCAAAGTGGGCATGCAGGGGCTGTGCCTATGGTGGGGGCAGAGAGGGAACATCGAAATCACGGCCAAGGACAACTCACGACTGGCTTGAAACACTCGGACTTTATCCATCTCGGACTTGGCCACGTGGAGCACCAGCTGATGGTTGGTGAAGAAGTCCCTGGGGGTCTTTGTGCTCAGGGTCACCAGGGACATGTCCTGCAGGTCTGGGGTGGGAAGGTGTGGCCTGAGACGCAGGCCCCTGCGACCCTGCGCCCCCCCCAGCGCCAGACCGCCCTTCACCATGTCTCCTGGTTTTATTTTCTTTATTAAATGGTGTTTCTCATTTTGGAGTTAAAGCCAATCAGGTGTGTGGTTTTCTCCCACTAGAACAAGCTTAGGATGTAATTGCCGGACCTTGTTTATCCTGTCCATTGCTCTGGCCCCAGCGCCCAGAACCTAGAAAACCTGGAAGCACCTGGAATGACTAGCCCATGGCAGGTGCCTCGTGCTATTTGTGGATGAATAAGTGGAAAGGTTTCTCCCCTGGGCCAGAGCGGGAAGTGAGGTTTATGAACCAGCTAGAGTAAGGGCTGACGAAGGTGTGGGTGGAGCCAAGCTGGACAATAGCCACGGGCTGGACAATGGTCACAGGCTCAACGATAGTCACGGGGCTAAGGGTGCTGGGGTTGGCAGGGTTCGAACCCTAGATCTGGGCAGGCTTAGGGGAATTAGTTCAGCTCTGTTTTGTCATCAGTGAACAGGGCTAAGAGCAGGGCCCACGCAGAGGGGAGAGTGAGGTCATCCACACGAAGTACTTATCTCAGCACCGGCATCTTGGGAGTGCCCACAAAGGCCGCCAGCTGTGCGATTGCTACTGTGTGCTGGGCACCGTGCCGAGCTGCCCCCTGACACCAGGCCGGGCCGGCTACATGCATCTGTCTCTGTGCTTTCCAGGAGGGCCATAGCCATCCCCCTAGCTGGCGACCTCAGCCCTTAGCGCCCCTCTCCAAGGCAGGTGGCAGTGTGCCTTCCACCCCGGCCACACTTCAGAGCTGTCCCAGCAGGGGTCCCGCCCACGCCATCATCCGCGCCCCTAAACCTCGGGCCTGGTGCAGGATGTCCAGGTCCAAATCTGGGACCTGTGCCTTACTAGCTGTGTGACCGTGAGTAAATTGTTTAACTTCCCCATGCCTCGGTTTCCCCTTTTCTGTAAAGGGGAGGAAGACAGTACACTCTTCTTAGCCTCGTGTCAAAGGGTCAAATGAATCAACATATTTTTGGACTATAAGACGCACCCCCTCCCCCACAATTTGGGAGGAATACTGGTTGTTAATGCTGCTGTTGAGTTGTTTACATTTATATTGGTGAAATATTATGTTATTTATGTTATTGAATATTTTAGCACATTGTTTGCTTCAAAAAATTTTTTTCCCTATTTTCCTCCTCTAAAACCTAGGTGCATCTTATGGTCTGGAAAAATACAGTACTAATTCTGAAACAGTCAAAGCAGTGCCCAGCATGTAGCGGGGCCTTGGGGAAGTGGTGTGACTTTCGTTTTGAATTGTTTTGGGCCACGGGTTTGACCCCAGAGCAGAAGTTCGGGTTGGGCCGCAGTCGGGGGCGTGGGAACTGGGGCCTGGGGGAGATGCTGTGTCTCCCTCGGGGTTGGTCCTAACTCTTTTCTGGCTGCCCGTGTCCCCAGGCAGGCCACCTGCCCTCTCAGAACCCTGTCCGTTCCTTCTCCTAGACGATGGGCACGCTAACAAGGACACGCTAACAAGAACACGCTTCCAACAACCCCAATTTCTGGGGGCAGTTACCAGGCTCAGGACAAAGGGCTTTATAAAAAGGTGAAGCTCTGTTCCCGTGGCTCCGGGGGTCTTTACCTTCCCTGTCGTGCACCCGGCCATCCATGCAGTCCATGGAGGGAGACTTTGGGTCGTCTTTGTCACAGTTCACCAGCAGGATGGCGCCTTGCCCGCGGGGGCCCCAGGTCCAGGTCCTCTGTGGACGCCCAGCAGAGAAGGGGTGCCCATAAGAACCTGCAAGCGTCCCTCTGACCCCCTGGGGAAGCATAGCCACCTGCCCCCAGCATCCCAGCAGCCTCAAACGGTTTGTAGACCTTGAAATTCTTTGGTCCCCAGGAGTGGATTTTTGCCTTCCCTTCAAGTCATGAGCAAATCCACCAAAACTCTGATTCATTCATGTAACGCAAGGAGCCCGTGACCATAAAACAGACTTTCAGCAGCTTTTGAAAAGTGTTGGATTGGTAAACCAAACTGCACTAAACACGTGTACCAAGATTCTAATCTAAACAGTTGCTCTTGTGGGAACTCTTAATTACTCACGCACAGAAGTACGGGCACTATTCTCAGCAGCCAGAAGCTGTCTGTCTGACGATTACAGCAAATGAAGCAGCCCCTCCTAACAGTGAGGACGCCTCCTGCTGGTAGGGCAGCGTTGGCCGCCCGGGAGTGACTGCGTTTGGGGTGGGACTTAGGGAAGACAAATTCCACTCCCAGAGTTGGGACTCCTCCCCCGCTTTGGACAGGCCTAAGAAAGGCATCTTCCTCCTGTGACAGGTCATAGCTCCCTAAGGGGCACTCAGCATAAGATTGTGCAGGCGGCTCTGAGGCTTCAGGGATGCCCAGGGGTTTATCCATGGACAGCGGTTCAGCCTGCTCCTCACCCACAGATACCGCCTCCTGTCTCTCTGTAACCTGCATCCCTTGCCCTCACCTGGCTCCTTCCCTCCCCTACCCCCTGCGCTTTCTCCCTCTCTCTATTATTCACACCCAGGGCAGCACCGTGGGAATCTCTCCCACTAGTCCTCAAAGCCTGGGGTAGGGGACTTTTGTGCCAGAGTGGAGACCCGCCTGCAAATTTTCTCTCTGTTGGGCATCAGCTGGGTGATTGTAGTTTCCAGTTTGTAGAGTAACACGGTCTCTGAACTCACAACCAGTGAAAATCTAGTTTTGTAAGAGATGGGACATATGTGAACGAAAATGGTAATGGTGGTTTTAACTTCCTTCTTTGTCTCGTTCTTCCTAAATGGTATCTTCCAGTTAACACGGGGTGTGTAAAGCAGACCACCATTCATGCCATCACCACCAGGGGGTGCCAGAGGATAGCCCAGCATTTAATCCAGCGGAGTTACTTACAGGGGACATTCTGGGTGTTGGTCAAGGTTGGGCATACCTGGTTTTTCTTGGCTTTGGTCGGCTTCATTTTGCCAGTGCGGCTGATGTCCGCACTCAAGGAGATTTCTGAAATCCCACCAAGTAAGAGGAGAGTATTGGTAAGGCTACAGGGTTGGGGCACTCAGCCTGGTCCGAAAGGACAATCCTTTCCCCAAGACACTGTCTACACCCAGAACCCCCTTTCTCCCCTTCAGAGGAGATACCCTGATGTCCCCCTTCCCCCAAGAAGAAGTCTGACTGCAATTCAGACGGCAGAGCTGGGGCTTCTGACCGCGTTTACTGCCCTTGGAGGGGGGCCACGCCACGGCTGTGGTGCCAGCCGGAGTCTGCATGTCCGGCCACCCTCAGGGATTTCAGGAAGAATTCCCAGCCATAGCCCACCTAGACCTGTGGTGTGAAACCCCTGCAGGGATGCCTCTCCAGGCTGCCAGAGGCCTCTGGCCCCAGCTCTAGCCCCCAGCGACCTTGGGGTGGGGCCGTCGTGGCTACTTCAGCCCCATCTGGTGCTTTATGATGTGTGTCATGACTGCCTTGGACACAAGTCATGTCCCCCAACGTGCCCCCTCTGTCCGAGTGGCATGGCTGAGGAAGCATGTTTGCTTCCAAATTCTGCCTCCCTACTCAGAAACATCATCCCAGGGACAGAGGGCCGTGACTTAGGGCCTTTGGGACTCACAGTGTGAGGCCGGCCCAGCTGCCCTTTTAACCACATCCACAGCCAGGGTTAGTGATTTTAGTGAGGGGCCAGGGCAGCGTCGTGCTTAGTGGCCAGGACTTCCCTGCTCCTTCACTAACCAGCTGAGGGACCTTGGGCAAGTCTGCTTACTGCTGGTGCCTCAGTTTTCTCATCTGTAAAGTGGGATAATGGCACCAATGTCATTGGATTATTGTAAGGTTTACCAGTAAACTCTTAGCACAGTGTCTGGTATAGAGTTACTGCTTTATTATTATCATCGTTATTGTTAAAATGTGCATGGATGACATAAATGTGTATTAATAAATGAAATTTGTTAATGAAATGAAAGCCAAAGCTTTCACAGGCAGTTCATACATTTAGTGCACATTCAAGTAATAATCATAATGTCATTATATTATTGTTCAGGATGAGGTCAAGTTAAAAAATATACCTATTTAAGACTATTACATCAATACAAGTCTAGGCTGACCACTGATAGGGCACAACTGGTGACTCTAGGATGTGAATAAGGGGACCTGGGGACACTGGCCTGCAGTATCACGTAAGGCAGTGTTATCGTCTACTTCTTTCTTATGAGCAGTCGGTCAAAAAAACATAGAGGCTCATGCACTGAAAAATCTAAGTCGAGAAACAAAATATGAAGATGAAACTGAAGCTCCCTCCAATAATCCTCTCTGAGCAGTCGGTCAAAAAAACATAGAGGCTCATGCACTGAAAAATCTAAGTCGAGAAACAAAATATGAAGATGAAACTGAAGCTCCCTGCAATAATCCTCTCTCCCCAGCACTGACTGGGACTGTGAACTACCCAGTGTGGCTGGCCAGAAATTGTTCTTCTCCTCTGCTCGGTCTGAGTAAGTGCCAGAGTGTGGTTTCTCCTGGAGAAAGGCTGTGTGTGGAGGGGACGAGGGGCGGGGCTCCAGGTTCCTGATCACTTACCCACCCCGGTGATGTAGAGCAGGGCTTGGACTGGGTCAGTCTTGGGTCCATAGTATGAAATCTGAACCTATAGGACGAACCACAAATGACTTCTCTTAGTCATTCAGCAAACACTAGCTGGCCCCCTACTATGTGCCAGATCAAGACTGAATGCTGAGGAGACAAGGGAATGGCAAAAAGTCTCAGCTGCTAGGGAGCACCCCAACTGTGGGGGCAGAGGGGTAGCAAAACACTCAAATGGCTGCGATGCATGGATGAGGGTTCTACGGGAGCCCGGAGATGGGGGGTTACACTGCCTAGGAGTGACAGGAAGCTATATACTGAGGCACGTCTTGTCAGAGGAGCAGCTGGGGAGGTGGTGGAAGAGGCATCAGGGGGACAGCGCTGGTGATAAACCATGGCTACTGGCTCCAGCCAAGCAGAAGAGGCAAGCAAACCTTGGAAAGGCTGGAGCCTGAGCTCTCTGAGGATCTGGGGAGCAGGATATTTGGGTGGGTGGTGGTCCCTTCAGGGCAGGTGCTGTCCTGAGTAAGAAACGCTAACCCCCATCGCCCAAAGTTCAACAACAACAAAAAATTCAGAAAGGACGCATCTGATTGGCCCAGCCTGGCCGGAGGAGGGCGGAGCATCGGGATTGACACTTCTAAGCAAAATGGCAGAGGGAAGTTCCCCAAAGCAAATTCAAGGATCTGCCAATGGAATACCAGGGGCTCCTGAGGGGACATACTGAGATGTCGGGTCTGCTCTGTAGATAGTGGAGATCCAGAGAAATGTCACAGCCACCTTGTGTCTGGACCAAGCCTCTAGTCCAGTGCCTGGACCCGGTCTGCCCCCAGTCTGCACTGTAGCCAGTGGGGTTGTTCAAACACACAAGTGCAGCTGTGTTACTCCCTGGATGAAATGTTTTCATTGGCTTCCTGTTGCCTTCACAAAATGAGGTCCCTGATGCCAAGCCCTTTAATACTGACTTTCTCTCCCACCCACCTCCCTCTCCACTCTCCTTTCTTGCCATATAGATCTTCCTCGGTTTCCACAACATGGGTCTCACCCTCTCCTCACCCAGAGTGAGCAGCCAGGTCACACCCCCTTCATAGAGCTCTCTCTTCTTGGGTAGGTCATTCATACCATCCTTCAACTTGCCACTTCTCCCAGGAAGTTTTCCCTGATTGCAGCTTCCCCAACTTGCTTTGATACCCAATCTCTATGCTCCTACAGCAGGCAACAACTCTCTGCCCCAGGGGGCAGCCTACTTGGCCTGTCCTGCTAGGAACAAGGGGTCATTGGCCTAGTTCTCCATGGAAACCCCAGAGGTTCCTGTTGGCATCTACAGCCAATGAGGTTACAGCGCTAAATGGTGGTGCCCCAAAAGATATGCCAGCCTCCTAATCTTGGGAACCTGTAAGTGTGACCTTCTTTGGAAAAAGTCTTTGCAGATGCAAGTAAGCGTCTTGAGATGAGATCCTCCTGGATCATGAAGGCAGCCCTTGGACGCAGTGACCCCAGGTGAGGCCCAGGGAGGCTGGATGGACGGAGCAGGAAGCAGTGTGACCATGAAGGTCGAGATCGGAGCGATGAGGCCCCTGGTCTAGGAACGCCAACAGCCACCAGACGCTGGAAGAGGCAAAAACCTGTTTCTTCCCGATCCTCTGGAGGGAGTGCGGCCCTGCGGCGCCTGGATGTCAGACTCCAGGCCTCCGGAACTGCCACAGAGTGCAGCTCTGCTGCGCTAAGCCGACAGCTGTGGTGGTTTTCGACAGCGGCCACAGGAAACCAGGTTCGCCGCATGGACCCGCGTTCCTGGGGCTGCCAGGCTGCGGCCCCACAGCACCGGCATCTGTCACCGCTCAGCCGCAGAGTGGCCGATGCCCTCACCCGAGGGTTCTGAGCCCCATAGAGGCTGCACCCTCCTCTCTCTTGTTTGCTTCTGTGTTTCCAGTCCCTGGCAGTGCTTGGCATGTGGTAGCTGATCACACGTTTGCTGAGTAGATAAATTTCGTCATCGTCAAAACCCTGGCCTCAATAGCCCCCTGGTGTCCTATATTGTCTGTAGGGACGCTGTGGCTGGGACGAGACATCATGAGCTTCCTCAGGGAGACACAGGCACTACCAGGGTGGTACCCCAGGTCAGTGCAGGGTGGACCATGGGGACCTGAGCTGCTGAGACTGCTGGCCTCCTCCCTCAGAGCCACCCCCACCCCAGGACTGCCACACTCACCTTCTGGTCACCTGTGCTGCTGCTGGCGGCCCTCACCCCCAGGCTCACCTCCAGCCCAGGGGCCAGCGGCCACTTGGAGGAACCTGTGGGATTCTTCTTGGCTGGAGGGCTGGGGGCGACGTCCACGACCACTCCTGGGGAGGCACGGATGCTGAAGGTTGTGCAGCCCTCGGGGGCAGAGCTGGAAGACAGAGATGGGGAGCACAAGGAAGCACGGTGAGGCAGGGCCGGCCTGCCACTGCTCCCCCAGCATTCTTCCTCTCCCCACAAAGGGTCACCACCAGACATCAGCCGGTCCGACCCCGACTACTGGAGGCTGTCAGGAGGCCGTGAGAAACTGGAAAATAGTCCCTGACCTGGAGGGCTTGCACTGGACCTAGGGAACCAGCGGAGGGATGTGCACATCAAAGACACACATACAATGTATGCATAGAGCAGTGTGCACCCCCGGAGGCTTACTGCCCCCACATACACACGTGCGTGTGCACACTCACATGCACAATCAGGGCTGTGCCTGTGTGGAAACCGCACAGACCCCTGCTGCTGGAGCGGTGGCGGCCCAGGACACTGCAGGACCGTCTCTCACAAAACTGCTGGGTCTGCTCAATATAGGCGGTGCAGGCAGGTAGCTGCAGGGGTAGGGGTGGTGGGGGAGGGGTGGAACAGAAGAGAAAAACTAATGGACACAGACAACAGTGTGGTGGAAGTAGGGGGAGGGGTGGAGGGAGGCAGAGGCGGGTCCAGGAGGGACACATGGGGGGAAGGAGACTTGACTTGGGGCGGTAGACACACACCACAGTGCACAGGTGGTGTGTTGCAGAACTGTGCAGCAGAAACCCGTATGATTGTGTTAGCCAGTGTCACCCCAACACATCCAATAAAAAAGGAAAAATATGCCTATCCTTTTTTTATCCTCACCAGAGGACGTGCTTACTGATTTTAGAGACAGGGGAAAGGAGGGAGGAAGAGAGGGAGAGAAACATCAGTTGGCTGCCTCTCATGCACGCCCGGCTGCGGACGGAACCCACAACCCAGGCATGTGCCCTGACCGGGGATCGAACCGGTTTGCAGGTCAGTGCCCAAACCACTGAGCCCCACCGGCCAGGGTGTGTACACATATACATTGAAAAACACTGCTGGGATCATGAGAAGTAGGAAAAGTCTCCCAGGACTCTCTTCTCTTCCTGTGCACGCCTGCTCACATGTGCGCACACGCAGTTAAACTGAAGAACACAAAAGACAAAGAGAAGAACTTAAAGGTATCCAGAAAAAAAAGTCGGATAACCTATGAAGAAAAAACAATCAGAACTAAAATCAAACTTTCTAATAATAACAATAAAATCCAGCAGACAATTGGATAATATTTTCAAAGCATATTGAAAAAATAACTATTATCTTGGAACGGCATACCTGACAGAATTATGTTTTTCCTAAACCTCATTCGAGGATATGTTTATTGATTTTAGAGCGAGCAGGAGAGAGAGAGAGACACCAACGTGAGAGAGACACATCGAATGGTTGACTCCCGTATGTGCCCCCACCGGGGATTGAACCCGCAGCCTTTTGGCGCACAAGACGATGCTCCAGCCAACTGAGCTGCACGGCCAGGGCCAGAGCTGACTCTTCTCATAACTTCCGGTAGCCTCCTTGGAGGAGCACGGAGAACCCGTGCCCCACATGAGCGACACCATTTTTCCCACTCCTGCACCCAGCACTCCCTAACTTACGGCCACCTGTGAGTCTGCAACACCCTCATGGTTGGGGCACCTGCAACCCTCCTGGGAAAGCGGGACCACTCCGCGGGACAGCTGGCCTGCTTCTTTCAATTTAACCTCACCACAACCCAGCAGGGTGGCTGTGGATTTTCCCATTTTACAGACGTGTAAACTGAGGCTCAGACACACTCACAGATTTGTTCATGCTCCTCACTGTCACCCTGAGTGGTCTCCTATTGAGCAGGAGACCCTGGGAGGAAGAGGAGGAGCCCACGGCTGGCAGCTTCAGAACACCCACCACCTCCCGTGGTTGGCACATCCTGGATGCCCGCCCCCGCAACTCTGGGCCTTTCCCATGCCCCACGGAAGCTTCATGAACTCCACCAAGCAGGCAGCGGTGCCCAGCGAGGCCAGCCCTGCAGCACCCACAGGCAGCATGTGCTGGGGAGGCAGGCAAGGTTAGACTCAGGCAGTCCCGGGTGCCGATCTCCTGGCTTTGCCACCTTAATTTGCATGACCTTGGGTAGATGCTTTCATTTCTTACAGGCTCAGACTGCTCATCTCTGAAATGGGCACGATGACGGTGCTGAGCACGCAGGGTGTCGTGAGGATCAGAAGTCACGATCAGCGGCCCGGCGCTCGGTCCTGCCCCAGCCCCAGCCGCAGAGTCACAGAGTGGCCTCAACGGGCTTCCGTGTTCACCGCAGGCCAGTGGGACTGTGTTTGAATGTAATCAATGCCTCCTGGTCCAGTGAGAGCACTTTCGAAACAGAGAGCGAAACGCACTAGCCGAGTTGTAGCTGTGGCTCTGGAGCAGGCATCTGTACCCGTGTGGTCTGTCCCCGCCTCTGTGTCTGTCACTCTCAGGGCTCCAAGCCCGGTGACAGAAGGCACGGCCTGACAGGAGGCATGCGTGTGCTGGGGGTGAGGTGGGGGGAGTCAAGCTGGACGAGGAGGGGTACCAACCTGGCTGTGTTTTGGGGAGAGAACCGAGGCTCGGTTGCCCAAGGCAGCCCAGCCAGCTACCAGCAGGGCCGAGGCTCCCGCCTCAGCCTTGCCCTCGGCAGAGCCTGTCTCATCACACCTGCGCTGTTACACACCCACACAGGGAGGCTTGGCTGAGGGGTGTGGCGTAACTAACTGCACCAGGAACCAGCTATGTATGGGCCATGGAGTCCAGGGTCTAGCCTTACTTCCAGGGTGCACTTGCTGTGTGATCTTAGGCAAGTCACAGACCCTCTCTGAGCTCCCATAGCCTCAGTGGCAATACTTGATTTGTGGTGAGGCCCCAGGGAACTCCCTCTTGTACATGGCAAAGAACCCACTGCCCTGAACGGCACAACCCAGGGCCGCTCAGGTCTCCTCTTTCCAGCTGGTCCCCCACAGTGGCTACAGAGGCTGGCACCTGCAGCCTGACCCAGCCACAGGTCCTGTCAGCAGAGCCTGTTTGCCCAGCATCGCCGGACCTGCTCCCACCCCCAGGATGTCTCCCACTCACCCGTAGACATCCAGCTGCGTCTCGGTGCCCAGCACACATACAGCATAGGTGGGCTGCTCTGGGGACACATGGACCACTGTGCCCTGGGCCATCGTTCAGCCAGCTGGTCCCTGCGGCAGCAGGTAGCTCCTAAACCGGTTCCTTTATATCACCCAGCTGAGGCCATGAGTCAGCAGCACCTGTGGTTTGTGGCTCAGTGGCTTAGCCCCTCCCCACTCCGGTCTGAGGCCTGTGTCCTCAGCCCCTCCTCTGCCCCAAACCTGCCACTGACCCCATGGGTGTCGGTTCCAGAATCAGAGGCAGGCTGGCTCTGTCAGTTTCCCACGAGAGACAGAGGCTCACGTAGCCCGGGGTGGGATTGCAGGTCCGGGCCCTCCTGGCCGTAGACCCATCCCTGCCTGGGGCCGTGAACACCTGCATCCTGCCAGCCTGGCCTGGCTGTGCCAATTGGGGCCATCTGAGTGGGTCAGGCAGGAAACACGGGGAAGTTGTGAGATCTTAGGCAAGAGGTCACAGCCTGGGCAATACACGTGAAGACTAGCCTGGCTTGGGACAAGTCCCCAGGCTGGGTGGCTCACAGGGTGTTTTCCGTGTGCCGGGAACCCTTCTCCGTACTTCACGTGGGATAACTCAGCAAGGCGGCCTGTGAAGGAGGGGATGTTATCACTCCCTCCTTCCATTCCGGCAGCAGCTCTCCATTGTTATTCCCATTCTGCAGCAGAAGAAACAGGCTCAGACGGGATACTCAGCGAGAAAGCAGGAGAGCCGGGATTTGAACCCGAGGCATCCTGCTCCCGAGCGTGAGACGCATTTGCTGCCTGCCACGTGGCATGAGCTTTTCCGGTTTTATAACATCTACTTCTTCCTACAATGTGAGGCACAGAGGAGCTTATTGTTGCTACTCATTTTACAGAAGGGAACACAGAGGCTCAGCAAAGAAAGGTGACTTTCCCAAGGTGCCACAGCTCATGTGTGGCAGGGCGGGAAGCCGGTGTTTCCTACACACAGTTGCCTGCCTCTTGCCAGGCCCACAAAGAACAACAACAACAACAACAAACAGAGAGGAAAGGAGTGATAAACTTTGTATCAAAACTGAGAAGCTCCATTTATTAAGAGGCAGATGCAGAGAGTAAAAAATAAGCCTCTGGGAGAAAATAACACATGTAAGCGCTGATGGAGCAGTACGCGGGTTGGTCAACTCCAACCAACCGCTCCATAAAGAAACGCAGGCCCCTGGTATATGAAATCGGTCTGTTCGTCTGTCTCTGCTTACATTCTTCATTGTCTTAGTTACTATAGTCTTATAACAAGTCTTTTTTTTAGGATTTTATTTATCAACTCTTAGAGACAGGGGATGGGAAGGAGAAAGAGGGGGAAAGAAACATCAGTGTGGGAGATACATTGATCCGTTGCCTTTTGCATGCCTCCAACTGGGGACCTGGCCTGCAACCCAGGTGTGTGCCCTGACTGGGAATTGAACCGGCAACCTTTCAGTTTGCAGGTCAGTACTCAATCCACTGAGCCACACCAGTCAGGGCTATATATCTGGTAGATATGGTAGATGTCTTAATATCTGGTAGAGCAAGTTAGCTCACGGTTTCATCTTGACGAGTGACTTAGTGGTTCTTGGCTCTTAACAGTTCTATATAAAATCTAAAATTAACTTACAAGTCCTACACGCACACACCCTATAGCGATTCTAGTCGTGTTTGCGTTCGTTCGTAGGAGAACCGACATCTCCCCACACTGAGCCTTCGGTGTGTGAACACGGCCTCTCTCTCCATTAGCTCGGAGATTCTCGAATATTTCCAGCACAAGTCGTATTGTCTGCTCCATAAAGGTCTTGCACATCTTTCGTTAGGTTTGCTCTTAGTTTTTTTTTTTTTTTCACTTTTTTATTGCTACTGTAAGTGACATATTTAAATTTTTTCATTTTCTACTTGCGGTTGGCACACAGAAATGCAATGTGTTTTACATGCTGGTTTTACAGTGATAGCCTTGCTAAACCGTCTTATTAATTTGTATAGATTAGAGATTCTTTCAGATTTCCTACATGTAGAACTGTGTCTTTCCAGTCCTCACAACTTTTCTTTCCTTTTCTTGCCTCGCCGCACTGCATGAACCTTCCGTTCAGCGGGAGGGATGGTGGGGCACGCACCCTGTGCTGGTCCCAGGCGGGCGGTCTTAGCCTTCCACATCAGGCTCGGTCATGGGGTAGGTGTCCTGTGGGTCAGCATTCTCGGGCTTCAGCAGCACCCATAGCCCTGGGGGCCTTACTTGAGCACAGAAGGCTGCTAACCCCTCCGGCTCCCCCAGCCCCGGTTTCCGATTCAGTGAACCTGGGTGAGGCCCAAGGGGCTTTATTTCAGACAGGTCCCCAGCAATGTGGGGGCTGCTGTCTGCGGACCTCCCTTTGAGAGCCACTATGATGGACATTTTGTTAACTGTTTTTTTTTTCAGATGGTTGTATAATTTTTTTCTTTGCTCTATTAACCTATTGAACTGGCTTTCTAAGGTAGCCTCTGCATTCCTGGGATCTATTTGATTTGACCTGGTAGTGTGTGATCTGGCCTTGTATCCTTTCTGCATTTAGTTCACTAAGGGTTTTGCTTAGAATTTTTGTGCTTGCAGGCTCATTGCTGTGTCTGCAGGTTTCCTTTCTCACGCTGTTCTTGACCAGCACGGTCCCCAACTCAGGCGAGAGAACCAAAAAATGGAAGCTGTTATAATCCTAATGATGTCCTCATCACTGTACTCGCTGTGCTACGTTGTCTCGTCCGTGTGCCAGCCTTGCTTCTCGACCGACCTGTGAGCCCCCTAAAGTCAGGGTCCACACCTGCTCAGTTGCCGCCGCCTCCCCAGGATCTGCCACCGAGCCGGACACAGAACCGGAGTGATCGTGGCCGCATACAATACGGGTGAGGATGACAACGCTGTCTTGGACGCAGTGAATGAGGCACTGATGCTGTGGAGATGGGGGAGGGAAAAAAGCGAGAAGGAGCGTTTGCTGGGTGCTGGTCTCGTTCTCACACCGCCCAGGAAGGTGAGCATCACTCACCTGTTGCAGGTGAGCGACAGAGGCTCCGCCCCACAGAATCTCTCTCTGACTTGGTGCTGCAATGGAGTTGAGGGCACTGACCACTCCACGTCCTTCTGTCAAGGCGCCCGCGTGGCGGGAGTCCTTTGGCGGGTGCCTTCCTTCGGGAAATGAGAGCTCGGTGGCCAACTGTGATTCCTTTCTCTGCGAGGGCTTCTGGGAAGCTCAGATCCTAACCCCGACCTTAACCACACTCACTAGTTTGATCCTCATGATCATATGTGAGTATGTTTGTCCTTCACCCCCAGCTATATTTCCTAGTTTTTTCCTGCTCTGGTGTTTTTCTTCCCTCTATTTTTAAATCACCAGCTTGCTGACTATGTCCTTCTTATAAGTGGCCTCAAATCCCTTGAGGATTTCGTCAGTGGAGTAAAAAAAAAATAAGTAAACATAGTGACAGAGCTGTCCAGGACCTTCCTGGGCAGTGTTACTCACCTGAGAGCGCATTTCTGAGTGATGCCCGGCCCTGCCCCTCGCAAGTCCCTGCTTGCTGGAGCCCTGGGAACCGCCTGGGGCAGCTGTGATTTCTGCGAGTGAGATGTTTCAGATTAATGTAATTAACACGGAGATGCAGTTTCTCAGGATGCTGGGACTCATTTAAAGACCCAAGAAGGGTTCAAAGAACCAACTGTGGAACTGACTTTATGTTGGCCTCCACCTCTTCAAAGACGGAGTTGCTTCAGAGAGAGGCCTAGCGGTGGTTTCGTTTCATCCGCTGGCTCGTGACAGACACACCTGTCAAGTGCCCACCATGACCACACTCACCATGGGTGTCCCCCGTGTGCCCTCATTTCTAGGAATTCCAAGGGTGACTCCTGCTCCCTGGCATCCTACCAGCACCTGTCTCTGATCCTTGCCACCATCACAAGAAACTGCGGGGAACCAAGAGACCGAGGTCTGGTCCTCAAAATGGGGGTGATGAGTAGGGAGGACTAGGGAGCCTAGCCCCTCCCCTCCCCTGGGTCTGGTGCCAGTTTGCCCACTGCTGGTCGGAGCACATCGTGGTGGACGAACGAGAGACTCCTCGGCCCTCCTCCCAGTGGGTGGAAAGTGTCCGAACCTGCTGTGTTCGTCAAGGCTTTGCTATAGCCAGACTTCCAGCATGTTCGTAAGAAGTTCATAAGAAACTTTAGTTTGAAAGTGTTTATAACCAGGAAAAGACACATAAAAGACTCTTTGGGTGGCAGCGCAGAAAACCGAGGCTTCTGAGCTGAGTGCACCTGCCTCTGAGCTTCCGGGGGCAAGTCAGTTCAAGTCGCACCCTTCCCAGTCCTGTGGCACAGTTTACGGGCACCAGGCACTGTGCCAAGCACCTACCCGACGATCTCCTGCACAGCTCCCAACACCGCCCCGAGACAGGCACTATTAGTGTCCCCAGCTTACCAGTGAGGAAAGTCACGTAATGTTCAGGAAGGGTAAGTAACCTCCCCAAAGTTGCACAGCGGCCGAGTGGCCAAGCCAGGAAGCTCATGCTGGCTGCCCGGCTCCAGGGCTGGTGCTCTGACCTGTGCCACAGCCATCGCCGCTGAACACCCGGTGCATAGGATGTGCTCAGCGAACAGCTAGCGAACTAAACGCAGGTGTGCCCGGGGGTTGTGCTGTCCCATCCGCAGAGCTGTTACTATGCATGAGCAACAGGCAGGTCCAGGTGGGCACATCAGTGAGCTGCTTCGTCACCCCAAACAGGGAAGGGGGAGGGGAAAGACAGACACTTGCCCACACGCCTTTGTCGGCCACCAGGTCCTTGAAGAGGGCCTTGTCTGCTCCCATGCAGGAGGCTCTCGGCTCACTGATCTCTCTCCGGGAAACTCTGCTCACCGTGGCTCTCGGTCCGCCAGGGAGCCCCAGCCCTGCGGGCGGAAGGGGCCTGGGAACAGGGCGGGGAGCAGACAGGGAGGAACCTGCAGGGGTGGGTCCGGCGCCGGTGGGGCACGGGAGGGGGGGGTGGGGGGGCGCAGCTGTGAGGAGAAGGCAGACTCTCCATGCCCCAAGGTGGGACATGATCAAATCTATAGAAATGGAAGCAAGCGACGGAGGTGGGTCTGGAGGGGATGGAGGGGAGGGGTGGGGAGAAAATACAGACAACTGTAACTGAACAACAACATAATTTAAATAAATAAAAAAGCAGCAATTTTCAAAAAAAAAGGAAAAAAGAAATGCAACTTGAGCTGGAAACTCAAGGCTGGGGCCTGGGATGCCTCCCCCGTGAAAGAGAGCTTTTTTTTTTACGGCCTTCTGTCTTCCTCCTCTGGTCCAAGGTGGCTAGCGTCAGCGAAGAATTCCTTTAGGGGATCTCGACCCTGGGAGGCCGCTGCCCTGCAGAGGACCCCATTTCCCAGAGTGCCTTGTACCCACATGGCCACTGGGTTCTCATAGTTGCTGATTCTGGGTAGAGGGGGGCTGGGTAGAGGGAGGGCCAGGGGTGCTACGAGGACAATGAGGCCTGGGTCACTGATGCTGTACCCTGACTGCGAGTCGGAAGCACCGGGCAGTTATATCCAGACAGAGTCTCCAAGGGTGGGGTCCTCACCCTGCTAGGTTTTTAAAGCCTCCCAGGTGACCCTAACACACAGACGGGTTGAGAACCACTAGAGTGGCTGGTTAGGACCCCAGGCTATCTATGGCAGTCCCCTGTCTAAGCCCACACCTGTCTCCCCACTTAACTTGGTGACACAGGCATGTTTGTTCTGAGGTGCCTTGGTCTCCTCCTCTGTGCAGTGGTAACTGCTGGCTAGCCTGTCCTGCAGAGTCAGTGACAGGCGTGTGCCCAGGGTCCAGCACGGGCCCGGCCTATGCCCGGCACACGACTCACACTCACCCTCATCACGCTGCAGGGGATGTGGGACGACATGGACTTCGTAGAAAGTGACGGTTTTCACCGACTCTGCACAGCCACCTACAGTTCCTTTCCCACCTGCATCCCCAAGCCCCAGGTGCCCCCTGCCTGACACGTCCGCCCTCCAGGGCTGCCAGGCAAGGTGCCAGAGACCACAGCGTTGGGAGTCTCCTGCCGAGGCCCTGCAGTTACCGATTCCTCATTCTGAACACAGGGTGAGTCAGGCGGGCCCAGTGCCACGCAGAGCTGTAAATCCCCATGAGAAAGATAGGCCTGTGCTTCCAGTAGGGACTGAGCCTCCTCCGGGATCCGCCCCTTGAAGCCGAGACCAGCAGGATGCGATCTGAGGGTTGCCGGGACAGCCTCCCCTTCCCCTCCTCCCAAATCCGACCTCTTCCTCACACAGGATCCTGGTCCCCTGTTAGAATGCAGACACTAGGAATTTATCTAAAGACCGGTGGCTAGAGGAGGGTCTGGGGGATGTCACATAGCAAGAGTCATCGATTATTGAGCACTTACTATGTGCCAGTCACTGCTGCTAAGCACGCCACTTAACCCCACACAAGCTCCGTGAGGCGGGCACAACTATGGCGTCCGCTTTGCAGAGGAGAGAACTGAGGCTCAGAGAAGCCAAGTGCACAGCTGAGCTCCGGTTCCTCACCGAGTTGTCTGACTCCGAGGCTCATGGCCTTTGCACTGTGCTGTGCCGCTTTACCCAGCGCCTGCGGTGTGCGGGCAGAGCACCTGGACGGACGTGGTCTAGCCAGAGGCGTCCACCCCGAGGCCCAACACAAAACCGTAAATTTACTTAAAACCTTTTTTTTGCTCATCAGTTTTCGTTACTGTTTGTGTACTCAATGTGTGGCCCAGGACAACTCTTCTTCTTCCAGTGCGGCCCAGAGACGCCAGAAGGTTGGACACCTGACCCAGCCTGCCCACCCCAGGTCTTCCTCGCATTCTGCCTAAGCTGCAAGCACCCTCCCGTCCCCGGCCTTTGCACGGGAGTCCCCAATGCCTGGAATCATGTTCCCCTGCTAGCCCATGGCTCAGTGTCATCCACAGTCTCAGCCCAAGCGCCCCCTCTGTGAGAGGTGCAGGTTATCACCCTGCTGAAGCAGGTCCCCACCCCCTCTGTACCCTGCTCCTCACTTTCTCCACTTCATGACACTTGCATAACTTTTAGTTATTTGTTTCTTCACTGGCTACCTCCCTCGATGTACACTTCTGAGGTCAGAGATTTGCTCTGCAGCCGATACACACTCGTTGAATATTTTTTGAATGAACAAAGGAGGGATAAATAGGGGGCGTGGAACAAGCCTCTGCTGGGGTATAACTGACCCAGCCCTTCAGCCTTCAGTCTCTCTTAGGACCCTGATCCTGACCTTCCCAGGGTCAAGGCTGACCTCAGTGTTGTAGCAACGCTAGTGTGTTAGTGGGGAGAAGGAGCTCCCCCACAAGAGCCCAGGCCTCATCCTGGTTTCTTGGGGGTGGTTCCAAAACCGAGAACCAGGCAGCCCAGCATGGGCAGTCACCTCGGAAGCCAGTGGCTAGGAGCGGTGACCCTTATCCTCAGGCTTGTTGAAGCAGCCCCCCGTGCTTTTAGGAGTCACCAGTCTGCACCCACAGGGTCCCAGGTGTCAGCCCAGCGTTGCTGAGGGTCCAGGACTGAGCGCCAGCCATGAAGGGAGGGCCCATTGATGGCATCTTTCTCCTGTTGACTCCACGACACTTGTCAGGTGGCCAGGCTGGATTTCAGAGGGGGCATGCATGGCCCAGGTCACGGAGGCCAGAAAGCCCAGGCCTAGCTGCCTGAGGCTGGCAGAATAATGGCCCTCCAAAGATGGCCACGACCTAATCCCTAGAACCTGCGAATATGCGGCCGGGGGAGTCAAGGTTGCAGAAGGAGCGGAGGTTGTGAATTGGCTGACCCGAGATGGTAGTCTCCTGGCTCGTCCAGGTGGGCCCAATGTAACCAAAGGTCCTTATCAGTGGAAGAGAAGGCAGAAGGGTCTGAGACATGTTTAAGGTGTCACACTGCTGGCTTTGAAGAGGGAGGGACGAAGGGGCGCAGGCCAAGGAAGGCGGGCAGCCTCTCGGAGCTGGAAAAGTCAAGGACACGGAGTCTCCTCGGAAGGCTCCAGAAGGGACCCAGCCCTCCTGATACTGGATCTGTTTCAGACCTCTGCCCTCCCAAACTGTACGGGAATAAACTGTATTGTTTTGAGCCATTGAGCTGGCAGTTATTTGTTACAGCAGCCCGAGGAAGCAAATCCACTGACCAAATCCACGGTGGGGACAGGCGAAGGCTGGCTTCAGGGGCCCAAATGGGGATTGATTTTGCTTCCTCTCCGCATCAGGCTCAGGCTCCTGGGACTGCCCGGTTGCCCCGCCCACACCAGCCTAGAGCACGGGAGGCCGACCAGGGAAGAGAGGAGAGTCCAGGGCCTTCTGCTGGGTCCTCCCAGAGCCCCGTGGCCAGCCTGAGGGCGCCTGGGGCGAAAAAAAACCAGCATGGAAGCTCAACCCTGTTCTCCCACTTTTAAGTACTTGCTTTCTAGAAAGTCACACTCCCCACCCCAAACCCTTTCATTGTATTTTTTTTATTATTCCATTGATTAGGGTGACATTGGTTAACCAAACCCTTTCAAAAGCTGGATTTTCTCAACATCCTCATTTGTTTCAACTTCCTCTGGAGGTGGCCTTATTCTGATAAAATCTGGCCATGGCGGGGCACTGGGAGTCCGCTCCAGAGAACCTAAGCCAACAGCGCTGAGAAGGGAGCATTGGAGACACCTGTAGCTCTCTGCTAACCAGCAGCAGCAGCCCAGTGCCAGGGCCAGCTAGGGTGTGCGGCTGTTTTGCACGTCTGGAGACAATAGGAGGGTTGGCCCCGGGGCCCCATTGCAAGCCCACCTGGCCTCCAGTGGGGCTCCCGAGGCCTCCCACAGGCAGGGAGGGGCTGCTGTTAAGGGCTCGCAGCAGGCCGCCCCAAGCTCCACACGCTCCAGCTTCCCCCATTGCCACACTCACGACGTAACCTTCCGGCCGCAGCCCAGCCCCTTGCCCGGTCATGCTCACTTGGGCCTGGCTGCCTGGCATCTGACCACGAACTTGCATTTGTGCCTCCCTGCTAGCCCTAACTCATCCTGTGGCCAAGACAGAGTAACCTCTCAGTCTTACCAAAATCTGGGCTTATCATCCCCAGATCCTTCAGAGGCCAGGCAAGTAAAGGCCTCAGCTTTGAGAAGCTGTCTGTTCTTACCATTGTGTTCTAATCCTAAAAAAGGGCCAGAGTCAGACTCGAACCATTTGTGCTTCTGTAGGTTTATTAGCCAGTGATGCGAGAACACAGCTGGACTCGTACAGAACACGTGTAACTGACACACATCTGAAGCACACCCCCCCTCCCCCCGCCCGACCCCAGGCACACGGAACAGTTTATTCCCAGAGCTGTCCTGCTGTGACCAGTCTCGGTGGGTTTGGCCCCTGCAGGTCCCTTCTGTGGCACAGCAGGACTATGTCCTGCCAGGGATGTCCCCTCCAGCAGAGGGAGGCCCCAGAGCCACCCAAGCACCCTATGCGTTTTGGGGATGTTTTCGCCCCTGTACCCACAGCCTTCCCCGTCTCCAGGAATTCCCCAGATACTTTCATCTCCAAGACATTCCAGGAGGCACAAAGCCAGATTTCTGAATGTCAGAGAATGGGGAATTTTTAAGGCTAAGGGACAACTCTCCTTTCTTCCACATGCACCTAGAAGCACCTCCTATGTGCAGACTCACACTGGGCACTGGGCAGGGCAGGCAGAGAGGTCAAGATCTGGTCAGCGGCTCGGCAGTTGGAGTGATGGTCCCGCCTCGAGGTCAGTGGACCATGCTAGCTCCTTTCCTGTGGGTGGGGCGATGGGCAGAGTCTCTCCTGTGTGGAGGGACCTGACTTTGGGCTGTTCCCCCGCAGATAAAGAGGCGATCAGACCAAAGCAGGACCATGGGTCTTTCCTCCCTTAGGACACACAGGCTGAAAGGATGGATGAGGTGCAGGGATGTTTCTAGATCCCAAAGTGAATTTGGCTGCAAAGAGTGGGTTTGGGGTGGGGATGTCTGGAGGAGCCCCCATGGTTCGTGTGGATATGCAGGAGAGGCCACGAGAAATGAGGTCCTCCTTCACGGAAGGCCAAGCGGAATCAGGCCCGAGGGGCAAATGGGCTGCAGATGAGGCAGGAACACTTCTAGGAAACAGGCTTTGGAGAGGGACGAGTCACCCTTGGCATTCCGTCTGGACACTTGGGGTCTCCTGACGCTTATTACTTAGGGGCCTGTCTCAGTCTCCATCACCCGGGGCCAATGTCCCACCCCGGGGGAGAGGATGGTGGGGGGGACAGGCTCAGGGCACCACGTGCCACCACTTGAAGGAGAAGGGCTGCCTGCGCACGTTGGTCCCACAGTGCACCTCGCCGTGCAGCATGTGGTACGGGGTGAAGTCGTCGATGAAGGTGCAGTGGAGGCCCAGCGGCTCCAGCAGGGCCCGTACCTTCTCCTCCAGGCAGCAGCGGCCGTGGATGATGGGCCCGAAGGGCTTGGGGATGCCCAGGTGCTTGCCCAGCACCAGCATGTTCACCTGCGAAGGTGAGATCCCAGGTCAAGGGTAGGCACTTCATCCTACTCCAGCACCTTCACTCCACCTGGTAGGACGTGAGTTTGCCTTTTAGGCAGCCTCGAAAATAGCTACTCGCCCTTCCATGCGGCGGGAGAGGGACCTGGGCTGGTAAGAACTCTAGCCAGCTGTACCTTCCCAGGAGCATCCGCAGAGCTCATGATGACAACTTATTTCTCTGGTGACTGCTCTCCTGATTGGTGGATTGTGGTGGATGCCACATCTGTGCTACAGAATCCCAACCTTTTATCCTATGGACCAGGGTAGACATCCAGGCCAAGCCAGACCAATCAGATCCTCTCGCTCGAATTTCTGAAGCTGACATGGCAGGAGAGTCAAGTCAGTCTCTGTGTCTGTATCTATCGTGCATGGCCATGTTCATGTCCATCCTCAGGGACAGAGAAGCAAAGGGAGCCAGACCAGAGGAGAGGGGATGAGTAATGTAAATAGACGCAGTGTTAAGAGATGGTTCCAGGCCCCCCTGAAGGCCCGACTCCAGCCATCCCTGGGCTCCGTTTTCATGGTGTCCTTATATTAAATCTCCCTCTCTGGCTGCAGCTAGCTTGGGAGCCCTCTGATTTCTGCAAACACAAGAATCTGAACCCACGCACAAGCTTCTGGGTGCACATAGGTAATTGCAAGGCCGCCTCAAAC